>JAWZYV010019802.1:1912500-2094324 GCA_038373885.1 Cheiracanthium punctorium | reverse complement strand
CAAAAAAAAAAAAAAAAAACAAAACAACAAAAAAACAAAAACAAAAACAAAAAAACAAAAAAAAAAAAAAAAAAAAAAAAAAAAAAAAAACAAAACAAAAACAACACAACAAAACAAACAAAAAAACAACCACAAAAACAACAACAAAAAAACAAAAAAACAAAAAAAACCACAAAACCACACAACAAACAAACAAAACAAAAAAACACACAACAAAAAGAAAAAAAAAACAACAAAAAAAAAACCACAAAAAAACAAAAAAAAACAACAAAAAAACAAACAAAACAAAAACAAAAAAAAAACCAAAACAAAAACACAAAAAAAAAAAACACAAACACAAAAACAAACAAAAAAAAAAAAAAAAACAAAACAAAAAACAAACAAAAAAAGAAACAAAAAAAACAAACACAAAACAAAATTTGCTAGTCACTTATTAAGAAATGGGAGGAATATTATGCTCCTTGATTCCAATTTAGTCAAAATTTTTCTAAATTCAGTGTTACTCGAGAAACTTACTAGATGCTTGTTCAAGTAAAAAATGTAGTAGAATTAACAACGAGGTTTCTAAAAAGATTTTTTATATAAGTAATTCAGTATGCAAGATAAGTAATGTAGAAAGAAATGGCAAATAAGAAATTGATTTGAACTTTTCGTGCTCCCTCTCAGAAAAGTATTCGAGTAAAAGTCAAACTTCCTAAATTTTTTCGTTTATTAAAAATTATTTTTCACAAAATATGAATTGGCTAATGCATAATTGTAATGTTTCATAGTTCTGTAGAGTTTTGCATTTTTTTAAAACTAGTTAATTATTCTCAAAAGCAAAAATAAGAAATTTCACTTACATTTGAATACTTTTTTGAGAGTAGCGAGAGTCTCTGAACTTGACACAACATTACAAGCGAGTGAGTCAGAGTAAATAAAACTGCTTTAGTAAATTTGTTTCATAACTTTATTTTTCCTACAAATTTTGTTGCAATGATCATATAACAAATACTATTTTACTAGTAAATTTAGCGTATAGAATGACATAGAAGTATTTCTGTCAGGAATTTATTGGGATAGCAAACTATTTTATTGACTACTAGCTGAAGTACCCGTCGTTGACGGGTTAGTACTGAATGCAAATTTCCAAAAAGCAAGAACATTCGTCAACATTGTAGGAGTACACAGAATGGATGTAGTATGTTGCCAAAGAAAGCGAAGTTAGAATTTTTATGAATTGTTAAAATATAGGTTAGAGAGTAACTAAGTAATAACATTTCATTCTCTTTAGCCGTAATTATGTGATGCGCGAACGAATATTTACGCATATTGAAATAATTTTCGCAAAATCTCAAAATCTAATCAATATTTCTGAGAAATTGGAAGCCTAGAATTTAACCCTCTCGTCACTGAATTATGAAAAATCAGAGAGAAAAAATCTGTCTAGCATCTAATGCATCTGAAATACTATTATAACTCATGCAAAAATATTTTTTTTCTAATGTCGCTTTTTGTAATATTAATTTCTGCATTTTCGAAGCATTTTGTTATGCTAAAATTAATTTAAAAGGATGCACATATTAGGTGAAGGTTGTAGAATAAGAAAAAAACTATACTTACCTAAAAAAAACGGTAAAAAAGCAGCGTAAATATTTTCTTAATTTTTCTCCTGAAACAATGAAGCGAAAACTGTAAAAAGTGGTCTAAATTGACTAGTACTGCAATATAGGCACGATTTATGCATCTAGTGAAGAGCCTCATATAATTTCTACATTAATTAATGATATTGATATCACTGAAAGAAAAAATACTAAATTCAATTTTTTCTCTCTCTAAATATTGCTATTTGAGTAGGAGCCTCATATGAGGTTCAGGGTGACGAGAGGGTTAAGTTGAGTGACAACCTATCATATTACCAAATTTCGTTTATCAGTACTGTAATGGAACGGTTTTATTTATTCTTGTTTCTGTGGAGTATAGTTACTGGAGATAAAAGTTGTTGAAACTTGGATGCCGGATTTTAAAAATATATAAATAAAGCCAGTTAAATCAGTCACTTTCTAACAACATAGACTGAACATTATGACAAAAGTAAATGACAATGTGCTGTGTATGCAATTTCGAAAGTATATTTCATCTAAGACAATATTTATAAGAAGTACGTTTTAAAACGAGAGATAACCACATCCACATTTTTACTTTCCGAACATGTACCATGTAAGGAAAGTATTGTAATCATGAAAAAATTCGACTTCGAGATTTTGGTGTTTTTACACGTTTTGAGGGCTTCTGAATCCATTTATGTTATTTTTACGAGATGTATGTATGTATGTATGTGTGTGTGTGTGTTTGTGTGTGTGTGTGTGTGCGTGTGTGTGTGTTTGTGTGTATGTAAGTGAACACGATAGCTCCTGAACGGAGCATTCGATTGAGCTCAAATTAAATATATATGTCATAAACCACCGTCGCAAGACCGGTATTGATTTTGGTGTGTATAGGACTTATAGTTTTTCTACAGGGCTACGACAAAGATTTCTTTTACATTATGGCTAGGGATGGACGCGAGACGCGAGAATTCTCGCATTGTCTCGCGTTCTCGCATTGTCCCGCGAGACGAGACGCGAGACGAGACACCATTCCGCTCACTATAATTATTCACTATTCCGTACATTGGGGCCGTTTAATTAGATCAAAATTTTATTTGCCCAACATGTGTCCCTGAGTTCTGCAACATATCTGACAAAATTCAAAGCTTTATATATTTTCAAAAGCAAATGAAACTCCCATCAATCATAAATATTACATTTACGCAGTTACGCAAATAAATAAATTTTCGGTGTCATGTCACATTATATATACGGATTAAATCCGAATTTTTATCATTTCAAATAACTATATGAGTTAATATGGTAACTAATATATGTACTAATATGGCAATATGCAACTAATTGCTATTGTTAATACTAATTTTCAATAACTAGTATTAATGTTACTAAAAATATGGTAAAAATTCGCAGTCCTTAATTTTGCGAGACTCGCGAGACGTCTCGCGCGAGACGCGAGACGAGACAGGCAATTTCTGTGCGAGACGCGAGACGAGACAAAGTGGTTGCGAGACGAGACGAGACGCGAGACGAGACAGAGGTTTACCACTGCGAGACGAGACGAGACAGCCCTATTTCTCGTCTCGCGCGTCTCGCGTCCATCCCTATTTCTCACAGTAGTTTTCAAATGGAGTAATATTGAAACTTACGACGTTGAAAAACTCACTTGCAACAGAGCTTATTAAAGATAATTTGTAGATGCTGGGGTTATGCCTATCTAATCAGTATTTGAAACAGCTTTAGGAGCTATATTGCTAGGGATGGACGCGAGACGCGAGAATTCTCGCATTGTCTCGCGTTCTCGCATTGTCCCGCGAGACGAGACGCGAGACGAGACAGGCATTTTTTTTGCGAGACGAGACGCGAGACGAGAAAAAAAATATTTTGCGGGACGAGACGCGAGACGAGACAGAGTCTTGTCTCGCGCGAGATTTCTCGCGAGAATTCTCGCATTTTCTTCCGTCTCGCATAAATACGATCTGAAAAGCGACAATTTGCCTGAAGCCTCTACCGTTTAACTTGCGTCTCCTTCGTTTTCGGTCCTGGTATACTATCAGCACTGTACAATACGCACAAACACGTAACATTTAAAATTAGAAGAGACGAGAGATATACAAAACACACAAAGGAGAGGATAAAGAAAGAGGAGGAAAAAAAAAAGAAAACAGAGAAGAGTTGAAAGAAAAATAATAAGTAAATAGGAAAAGCGGTACGGTATGTTCAAATCTGACCACTTTTAGACGGGGCCCGGGGCATTAAGTTTGGGGCCCCCCCTTACTGTCCCCTTTTTTACGCATTAAGCCCCTTTACTGAGCCTACCTTTTTAAAGCATTTTAACCCAGTTTTGACCGCTGTTGTACTCGAAAATTGCATTAACTGTAGTTTAGTATTTAAGTTAACTGCAGTTTTTGTACTTTTATCAAATCGTATTTATCACCCCAAAAAAATATCTCTAACTTGATCTAGTGATAGACAATTAGGTAATACCTATATTATAGAGGAAATTCAGTGTTTTCCCCACAATTACTATTTCAGTACATATGAATTCATAATTTAGATAATCGGGATATATATGGGCCCCCTTTTTCTTCAGGGGCACCGGACTACCGCCCCCCCCTTGCCCCTGTGATAATCGGGTTTCGGGTATATCAGAGGGAGATTAGAAGTAGAGCAACTTGCATTCGCATTGATGCTTAGTCTGAGTAGGTTGAAATATGGTTGAAATATCCTTGTACCGATATTATCCTCAAACTTTCCCGCACGTTGCGGCGCACGTAGGGGGGGGGGCGGGACGCCCACCCTGGTGACAACTTTCTAGGGGTGGTTAAATCCCTATCGTTGGCCTATTTTAAAGAGATTTAAATGACATTTTTTATTCTTATATATTAATATCGGACGGAAAGAAATGCAAGCAATTTTTTTAAAACTATTTCTCTTTTCGTTTTTATTATCATGTTTTCCTTCCTTCGGCTTGCGAAACTTCAGAGTGTGACACATTTTCGTGTAAAAATCTCTCTATTCTAAAAAAAAGTAAAGGCCGCTGTCGCCGCCGCTGTCAAAAGCTTCTCAGCGTATCTCCTCCTAAACCGCGGGGATTTGAGTTTCGACTAAGGTGCCCACAGATTCGAAAAATTCCGAGGAACCTGCTAAGTTGATTTAAATTTAGAAAATCGAATTATTTTAGAAGATATTAATAAAAAACTGAAAAAATAAACCGAATGGTTGCCAGATTTGGCATAAAATCATTCATTCCTTTGCAAGAAAGCGTTTCCAAGTATCTAGAATCGCGTGAAATTTACAAACATGAGTTAGAATTACGCCCATTTTACGCCAAAATAAAAACTATGAAATAAGTAACTCAAAACACAAAGTTGACAATTTTCAAATAGTAAGTTCGCTTAGACAACAGGAGTTTAGAATTAGCGATTATTCCTTTTTCCAAAACAGAATAACTAATATCTTGAAAATAAAAAATAATTAAAATGCAGATTATTTTAAAGCCGGTTCTCGTCCAGCTGGATTATTTGCTACCAGTAGAAATATTTGGCGGCGTTAACTATACCATTATAGCAGTATTTGCTAGCGCGACGAGATCGTATAATTCGTGGTGCTAAGTACGCCAATCTGCAAACGATTATGTAAATGAAAATATGGATAATGGTTTTCCGGTAACCTTACATGAACAGTAATTATAGGTTGTGAGCATGTGTAAATCGCCAAATAATGAAAAGTCGTCATTGGGGGCAAGCTATCCTATCTGTTCGTAGCTTTTATTAACTTTACATGTACGCAAGTCGCCAAATAATGAAAACTGGCAATGGGTGGCAAATTCGAAGGGTGTCCAATAGGTTTTACATTATTAAAAATACAACTGAAACAGATGTTTTGATTTTATTATGCTTTAGCTCCTAATTAATATAACTTTTGAATGGCAACATTGAAAATCATTGTGTTTCTGAAGAGTGCAAATAATTTTTCCAGCGATTATAAGCGGAGTCCGTACGCCAGGTGTAGTATAGCTCAGGACCCGTACAACACGGATTCCCATAACAAAATATCTTCCGTGTTATGAGGGGGAGGGGTTCTACTGTAGTGTGAAGTTTAAATTTTTATGTACCAATGAACATGCAAGAACCAAGCAATGCGTAGCTCAGTAACATTCTATCTGATCCAATCTTCGGGTTTTGTCTGTTGAAATTATGTCTTTTTTACGAATAAGCCTGATTAGGGGCCGAATGTCTCATACGAAAAGTGAGCGTAGCGAGTCTGTGGGCCTTGTCCCCTAGTGATACAAAAAAAAAAAAAAAAAAATCACTTCACCAAAAGCTATAGAGGCAATGGGGCTACTGTGCACTTAAAAATCAGGCCACTGACCTTGAAAAATTATCGGAATGTCAATTTTCAAAAGAGATAAATACAAAATACATGAATATACCTCTGTTTGCGCCCTTTCGGATGCCCACTCCTTTACATTTTTTATTCCCCCCCCCACACACACACACACGCACACTCACATTCATTTGAAAAAATAAACCCATTTAATGTTGTGCGGTTTTTCTCTTTCCACTGGTTCTTCAAAAACTGTACTATGTACTTTTATCAACAGTCACCCAGTATTCATCATGTCCAGTGGCGTACGCAAGGGGGGGAGGGTTTGGGGGTTCACCCCTCCCCCCTTGTCAAAATTTTTTTAACAAAATGTCCACAAATTTTCAATTTTTAGCTTAAATATTACGTTACACAATATTACATTTATACACATTTAATTTATACACATTTATACATTTACACACATTTATTTTAGCTTAAATATTACATTTTAACACAAAGTTATGTCTATAACCCCCCTCCCCCTCTTGAAGGAAGTCTGCGTATGCCACTGATCATGTCAAGAAAGAAGAAAAAAAAGTAATAATAAACACAAAAATTGTCTTTCAAAATGAGCAAAAGCGCTATACTTATAAAGAAATATTGTAAAATACTACTATATGTATAAGATCTTTTCCTGTTTTAAAACTTCACGCTATGAGATGAGGAACAACCCTCGCAGAATTTCTCTTTATCCTTAACGCTTCCTCCAGTCATTTAAAAAGACAAACTTTGAACACAGGACTGGGGCCGAAAGGAAACGCATGCTTTGTGTTGAGATGCCAAAGCTTTTTTTTTTTTTTACGCAGAATATCAGGTATCGGAGGGTCCCTACTACAGAGTTCCAGTTAAAACAGAAATGTCGGGAGAGAGATGTCCCGAGGACATAATTGCCCGGTGTCTTTTGGATTTGCCGACACGATGGATGACCTCTCACTCCAGAACAAAATGGACCTACGGAGGGCGAGCTATCTCAGCACGTGGAAGTAGGTGGGCTATCACCGGAAGAATTTTTTTCCCTCAACAATAGGACACCTCCGAACAGATTGCGAGATAAGGCGCCAGCCAGAGCGGTGACAAGTTGCAAGATGACCGCTGCTTTCACAATTGACATGAAGACTTCCGTTCGCTATTCCACCCACAAACAACTATTGAGTGACCGTTTTTTTTTCCCGGAAAAAATACAAGGGTGAGGAATTAATGTATCGAGAATTTCGCTAATGATCGGTTTCCAGACAAAAAATAAAGTATGTGGATTCTGGACACTGGAAAAGACACCGATATATGGTTATTTTCTATCATCCTTCAAAGGTATTGGGGGGGGGGGCTCGAGCCCCAAAGCCGCCCCCCATTTCGTACGTCACTGCAGAAGCGTAACCATGGAGTGGGATATCGGGATATACCTCCCTGCGAAACTTTCAAAATTAGTTATTAAGAGCTTTCAGATTTTTGTCGTCAATAAGAAATTAAGTTTATCAATACAAAATTGTATCTTATACAACCCCCTCGACAAAATTTTCTGGCTGCGCTCTTGCCTTATTGTCTAGCATATAACGACCATGTTACATCCTATGTCACTATTAAAAGTCGCGTTTTTTCCGCTCACCATTGGGGAATAACACTCAACATACAACATGGTAAGATGACTGAATTGTGAGGGTCTCTGTGAAGGTTCTGAAGGCAGGGTTCTATCCTGCCGTGCGGCTATCGAAGTTTTGAGCGGTTTTCTCCAGATGTAACGTGAATACGCGTTAGAGGTCCTCCTCCCATTGCACCCCTTCTAAGCAGATAGCTCTTTCGTAGCTTTACCTTAACACAAAACAACACAGAAACATTAATAAATCATCAATATAGCTATTATGTGTTCATGATGTAAGTAGTATTATTCCTTATAAAAGCGTTTTTAGCCATTAATAACGCACTTGGTTTGTAACAACAAGGTATTTTTAATTTCATATACTGAAGTATTTAATGGATTTTACATGAATTCCAGCTGGAATATAACATTTATTTTTATTTTTAACTAGCTGAAGTACCCGTCCTCGACGGGTTAGTGAATGCAAATTTCCAAAAAGCAAGAACTTTCGTCAGCATTGTAGGAGTACACAGAATGAATCATAAGCGTAAAGTTTTCAAAATTATTGGGGGGGGGCCGGGCCCCACAACCACATATATTCACGTCAGTGGCGTAGCCAAGGGGGGGGGTTAGGGGGGTCATAACCCCCCCCTGAGGAATTTTTTTCCATACAAAATGTATATTTTTCACTCCCTTATCATACACCCGTATACATATATGTGAGTTGCAGAAGTCGTAACTCCCCCATGAAAAAATTTCTGGCTACGCCACTGATTCACGTACATATAACTTAGTAATAGCTGCCAACTACAATGGAATATACATAACCACTTTTTCTACATGATTTTTCGGCTTAAAATATAGCAAAATTTTTGTGCTGCACCTATGTAGGGTAAGTATCCATGTTAGTATCTTCCTACCATGTTATAAGTTAAAAATAGAAGCAGTGTAAAATATCCAAAGGAGGGAAAAAAACATTTTCGATGAGAGAGTGTATTTTAGACACATCTGAACTTTTCTTTATTTCATACTTTACATTGCATAATCTGATTTTAATGAACCAGAGCCTGGTGAGGGCAGCTTATAGTAACATTGTGTGTTACGTGGCGTCACAAAGAATACTAAATCATGATTGAAATCAAACGAAGAAAGTCCAAGAAGAAGTCCAAGTAAAGGTTTTTTTTTAACGTTTGTAAATGGCGTGAAATACTATTTTTTTATGTTAGCATAAATTAATTTTCTGTATTGAGTGGTAAATTATTGGGTGGGCTCAGCCCCTATTCACAATTTATTGGGGGAGCTCGAGCCCCACGGGCCCATATACATATAACTCTACGCCTATGGAATGAATGTAGTATGTTGACAAAGTAAAGAAAGCGAACTTATAATTTTTATGTATTGTTAAAATATTACAGGTTACAGAGTAACTAAGTAATACCATTTGATTCGCTTTAGTCGTAATTATGGGATGCGCGAATGAATATATACACATACTGAAATAATTTTCGCAAAATCTCAAAATTTAATCAACATTTTGAAAAATTGGAAGCCTAGAATTTAAGTTGAGTGACAACCTATCATGTCACTCAAATTCGTTTCATTCCCTGCAGTCTTTATTTCGTGATGCTGGAACAATTTTCAGCATTTTAAAACGATTTTCGCAAAATCTCAAAATGTAATCAAAATATTTTTAAAATTCAACGCCTATAAATTAAGATTAGCAACTACCTATCATATCACTAAATTTCGTATCATTCGTATTAGTCGTTATTACGTGATGTTTGAAGAAATATAAACGTATTTTGAGAGAATTTTCACAAAATCTCAAAATCTAATAAAAATGTTTAAAAAATATGACTCCTGTAGTTTATGTTGAGCAACCATCTATCGCGTGACCAAATTTCATATCATTCGCTTTAGTCGTTATTACGTAATGCGGGAACAAAGATTCACTCAGTTTTAAACGATTTTCGCAAAATCTCGAAATCTGCTCAATTTTTTTTTAATTAGATGCTTATAGTTTAAGGTGAGTGACCACCTATCATTTCACCCAATATCATTTTTTCACCTTTGCAGTTATTACGTGATGTGCGAACACAAATTTACGCAGTTTGAAATGATTTTCGCAAAATCTCAAAATCTAGTCAAGATTTTTTTTAATTCGACGCCTATGTTTTACATTGAGTGAGCACCTATCATGACACCCAATTTCATATCATTCGCTTCAGTCGTTTTTACGTGATGCTCGAACACAAATTTACGCAGTTTGAAAGGATTTTCGCAAAATCTCAAAATCCAATCAGGATTTTTAAAAAATTGGACGCCTATGTTTTAAGTTGAGTGACCACCTATCACGACACCCAATTTCATATCATTCGCTTCAGTCGTTTTTACGTGATGCTTGAACACAAATTTACGCAGTTTGAAAGGATTTTCGCAAAATCTCAAAATCCAATCAGGATTTTTTAAAAATTGGACGCCTATGTTTTAAGTTGAGTGACCACCTATCATGACACCCAATTTCATATCATTCGCTTCTGTCGTTTTTGCGTGATGCTTGAACACAAATTTACCCAGTTTGAAACGATTTTCGAAAAATCTGAAAATCTAATCAAGATTTTTTAAAAATTCGACGCCTATGTTTTAAGTTGAGTGACCACCTATCATGACACCAAATTTCATATCATTCGCTTCAGTCGTTTTTACGTGATGCTTAAACAAAAAAAGCGTCACGGACAGAATGACAAAATGACAGAATGACAGACAGACAAACTTTTTTTTGAGGGTCGCATCGGATTTCCGGGTGCTTGAAACGGATAGAAATCGCAAAATTTTTGAATTCCAAGAAATGTACAGACAAAAGTCTAATTTTATTTATATAGATTTGGGTTTTTATACAAATAATTATCGAATCATTTGTATAATGAATGTAAAATAATGTGAACTCTGATTATTGCACAAGTAAAAGAAAAAGACGACCAACAAATATTAAAATATTTTGCAAGAGGGACTCAAACCATTGGTTTTTGGCAAAGACATTAGAATATACTCGTTCTAGTATACTCTAATGTCTTTGGTTTTTGGAGGGGGGGGGGGGGAATAAAGGACAAAGTGCCAATTTAAGTTGGCTAATTTTGAGTTTTACGATATGCGAGAAAAAGTAGAGCGTGTTAATTGGCATTTGGACCTTTGTATGCCATGCCATTCCTAATTTAGATCCTCATTAAAAGGAAAAAGAAATTTCCGAGCATTGACTTACTCTAGAAAAGTGTGGTTCAGCTCCATATATTTACTATGCTCAGTGGCGTGCACAAATGGTGTGGGGGTGAGGATTCAGCCCCTCCCCCTTTGTCCATGCATTTTTAACATAAAGTCCGTACAGTTTTAATTTTAAACATATAGATTATGGTTTTATTTAACCAAAAGATTACTTCGATTCCCCCCTTCTCTTAAAGAAAGTCGGTGTACACCACTGATTATGCATCTGCACATTATTTGTAAGTACATAAAATATTTGTAAGTAATAATTACAACAAAAAGAAAAAACTGCCATTTGCTTTAAATTACCTAAGTGATATGATAATTTTAAGAAATAAGAGGGCCCCCCAAAAGGGATGCTTGCTTCAGAGTGGCTTTTTGAGGCCCAGATCATGTTTTTCTAGAATACAAATAAAGGGAACACAAGGTCATTAGTTAAAGAACTTTGGTTCTAGAAATACTGGTATATAAATTTAACTTTTCATAATCAGCTGTACATATCGTAATACAGCGGATCTGTTGGTGAGCTGTTAGCTATTTTGTAAACAGTAAGCAACTTTTTTGTTTTCTGCTTAAACAGTGTTAGGTTATCCGTTTTGAATAGTAAATGTACAAATCTAAAACGTTATAAAAGATAAAAAATCCAAGTGGTTGAAGAAATAGTTGTATGGATTTTGAGGCCCCTACATGTGGGGGCCCCGGGCATTCGCCCTGCCATGCCTCCCTATTTTTACGGCACTGTCTTTCGCCATAAGCCAAGCTATGCGAACGCAAATGAATGATCTACTGGAGTGATTGCGCAAATCCAACGCTCACAAGTCCTTTCTGTTGTCTCTTCTTTTTGATAGTGTAAATCACTTATCGGCAAACCCTGGCCCGCGGCCCGGATGTGGCCCTCCAGGGTATTTTATCCAGCAAGTGGAAGATTTCAAATTTCCATAGACCAGTGGTCCCCAACCCCCTGTCCGCGGATCAAATGGTACCGGGTTGCTCAAGAAAAATTACATTATTTCCATTTTATTTTCTGTCGTGCATTTCTCTCGAGGTCTCGAGTTTCTTGGGTTTGTGCTAATTTATATAGAACAGATTTTGAAACAGAAAAAAGTCTCATGACTATTTTACATTATTTTACTGCTTATTAAATATTTCAAGACTATGAATTAAAATTCCAGTCTTTTAAATCCCTATTGCCATTTCCAACAACCTACTGTGTGAAGCGGGATTTTCTGCACTGACAAGAACCAAAATAACAGAATAAAGGAATGAATTGTACATAAGCAACACACTTTGGGTGTCATTGCTTCTTACGTCCAGATCTAACCAACTCGTTGCAAAGAAATAAGCTCAGTGTTCTCATTCATTTAGCGTCCTAGTGAGATAAAATCTTAAATTATTTTACATTCATTTTTTGTGAAACTGTATATATTTTGAAGGTATGTTTAAGCACAATTAAATTAAAACAATAGGCGTACTCCCTCCCCTGACCAGTCCACGGTAAAATTATTATCAAACGCTGACCAGGTCACGGCGATAAAAAGGTTGGACAGCACCGCCAGTGCTCTTGTCAGTGCAGAAAATCCCGCTTCACACAGTAGGTTTGTTTCACACAGTAGACAATCAATATAAACCAAATCAAAATCCCACTTATACGGTCCGTGACGTCCCTAACATCCTAAATTTTGGCTCGCAACCTTCCAAAGGTTGCCCGTACCCGGTGTAAATGAACAGGTTAAACCCGGGTTCCCCCGAATAAATATGAAACCCATATCTCATACATTAAAACGGGAGGGGGGATAAGTAAGCTTCACTTTAATTATTCACCATTCCGCTCACTATAATTATACACTATTCCGTACATTGGGGCCGTTTAATTACATCAAAATTTTATTTGCCCAACATGTGTCCCTGAGTTCTGCAACATATCTGACAAAATTCAAAGCTTTATATATTTTCAAAAGCAAATGAAACTCCCATCAATCATAAATATTACATTTACGCAGTTACGCAAATAAATAAATTTTCGGTGTCATGTCACATTATATATACGGATTAAATCCGAATTTTTATCATTTCAAATAACTATATGAGTTAATATGGTAACTAATATATGTACTAATATGGCAATATGCAACTAATTGCTATTGTTAATACTAATTTTCAATAACTAGTATTAATGTTACTAAAAATATGGTAAAAATTCGCAGTCCTTAATTTTGCGAGACTCGCGAGACGTCTCGCGCGAGACGCGAGACGAGACAGGCAATTTCTGTGCGAGACGCGAGACGAGACAGAGGTTTACCACTGCGAGACGAGACGAGACAGCCCTATTTCTCGTCTCGCGCGTCTCGCGTCCATCCCTATCCGTGGGGGGTCTTTCTAAGGCATCTTAATTCTTATTTACGCGAAGTTTCGGAGAAAACCGCGTAAGACTCCGAACGGCTAGGTTGACGAATGCGACCTGAGTTTGAACCAGGCACTTTCCTTCTTCCCCTTGAGAGAGCTATGCGCTCGGCCACTGGTCGTGCCCCGAGAAATTGGAGGAGCGTTGTTATGCCAAGACTACACGAGAGGCTACCTAAAGTGTAATCTGCATTCTGGGGCGCTGCCTTAGTCGGAGGAGTTTTTCAGAGGGTCTGGTGCTTATTCACATTAAATCTGGAGAAAACCGGCCAAAACTCGAGATCGTTAGATCAACAGCTGCGCGGTAGGCCCAAATGCGGGACCTTCACATTTCTGCCGTTTATCCACTCAGCCATGGTGGGGCAAAGAAATTGGAATGTTGGATGCTCTTGCTTCATGAAACCATTTGCATGCATGGCTTATCAAATTCTTCTAATCGGACACACTGGCTTTTTGGCGGTTTAGATTTGGATCCCGACCTAAGTTTTTGTGCTGCTTCAAGAATTTTCTCTTTGCTTCTAAAATACCTTTGAGAGCAAAGGCGGATCCAGGGGGAGGGAGCAGGGGGCGCGCGCCCCCTCCGAGAAAAATGTATTTACACTAGATAAATAGAGCTTTCACCAATATTAAGTGTGCTTTGCACTAGATGAAATGAGTATTCACGATTTGCGCCCCCTCCGAAAAAAGTTTCTGGATCCACCCTTGTTTGAGAGTAGACTCAGGTAGTTGAAATTGTTTTACGAATTGCGCTTTTGATATTCCCCAATACTTTTTTCCCACTCTTAAAAATTTCCTTTGTTGATATAGCGTAAGATGTACAAAAAAATCGTCGTTAAACAGAAACAACGTCGTCATCGAATCGAAAACTTTTCGTCGGAGGGGCCGGGACTTTGAAATATCGTCTTTAAAAGGATATCGTCGTTAAACAAAAAGTCAAATGTATATTACATTGCTACTTTTTAAAATTTCAGTTCATGTGAAAATTTAAAACAAAAAAATTTTTTAAACTTCCCTAATCCATAGTATATGTAGCTCTGGGGGGCTCGAGCTCCCGGAGTCCCTCCCTTGGATCCGCCACTGATCTTCCAACACCTTCAATAATATAGATGCCGTGTGAACGGATAATTGATTAAAGATAAGTAAATGCATGCTAGTCAATTTACTCTACTATTAAAAATTAACTATCATTAATCGTAGTTTGATAATACCTCAGACGAATTTTGATAACGCAAAAACTTGCACATATGTCTTAGTTCAGTTTGATGCAATGGACTTATGCTACAGATTGAACCGAGGTTTAAATGCATACCCCACTAAATCGAGCGATTTCTGAAATAACTCAATACAAGGTAAATAAAATGGAAATGACTTTGCTCAGATGGCGGTAGCTTTTGTTCTACAAAGCGTATTCGAATGAAAATTTCAATAAACGGTATTTAAACAGCGCCTCCTAGATATAGAAAGCCTTACAACTCTTACGTCACCAAGGTTTGACATCATTTGTATGCCTATTTTGACTGACTGACTGACTGAGGTCATGCTTGTCGGAGTTCCTTGCGCAGCGTGCTTACCTCTAGTATGTATATGAAAAATAGATATTTTTGTTTTGGATGATGGTAAATAGCGCAGCACAAAAATGTAGTGCTGTGGTAAATTAGTGCAGAAAGTCCAAAGTAGACTGCATCTTAAGTTGTAAAGTCGGATGGAAAGGACGAGAAGCGAAAAAAGGTCCTTTCAATAATGTGGGGGACCACTGGCGGCTTGTGACCAGTTTAAATGGTGGGGCCCGAAAAAAAAAAGTGGCAATTAAAATCGCGAAAATATATATACATATAGAAAACATGCCAATTTAATGCCGCGTCAATGTGGCTTTCGTGCTCAATGTCAAGTATATCAACCCGGTAAACGGAGAAAAGACGCCAAACTCAAGGCAAGCTAACCCATGGCCCATGCCTGGTTTAGAGAGGGGAAAATCGTAACTATCGCTTTTTTAACCCTTTGAGGCGCAACCCTTTCCCAATGCTGAAAAAAGGGCAGCCGTTGCCATCGCTCGACTTAACTACCAGCAAGATGGCGGACGATGGAAACGGCTGTGCGGCAAAGCCAGCTGTCGTCAAAAAAGGGTCTCTAGATCTGTGGCCGCGATGAAAGTTTCGATCGTCCGCCATCTTACTGGTAGTTAAGTCGAGCGATGGTAACGGCTGCCCTTTTTTCAGCATTGGGCAATCCATCCAGCTCTTATCGCATTCTTCCATTTTTCAGCCGATGTCAGTGCTGTTAAAAATAATCGTGATAATTTTTTTTACGGGAAATGACGTGCTAAAAAAGTAAAGGATTCTCTCGGAGCTATGTCACCCGCAACTATTTTATAGAAATCAAATCTATTCTTCGTAACTGGCAACAGTCAAAACGTCAGAGTTTGGTGTCCTCACGTGAGGACACTGCGCGTTACAGGGTTAAGTGCTTTTTTTAAGTGACAGTATTAAAGTAATGTAAAATGCGGGCATTTTTTTCAATATAGATAAATTATATTAAAAGAACTGTGTTACATAATAGGAAGATACTTTGATTTAGACGGTGGGGCCAGGCCCCTTCGGCCCTCAATGACGAGCCGCCACTGTGGGGGACCGTCAAGAGGCTTTTTTCGTTGAAAGGAAAATCTTCGATGTGAGATCTTCGGAACACTGTGCCGTCCATAATCGGAGTACCTCATGAGATTCAAGGCATATTCAAAATGATAGACTGGCTGCTCATTGAAACTCGAGAGCATAAACAATAGGGTCAGCACTATGTAAGCGAGCAGGCAAAAGAAAATTCCATCCAAATGAAGAGGTCTCTGTAACCATCCGCCACGGGCCATTTGAAATCGCAAGCGAAATTAGAAGTGATCATAAAAGTCTTAGGTTCCACATCGATCCACGCAATAGGCAGTGCCAGCACCCCCCATCAACATGCCACAATCAAACTCGATCAGGCAAAGCTCCTCAGAGACCCTCAATGTCAATGCGCGAAGCACGGTTTGTGTAGAACTGACACATTATGCAGTTATAGGTATGTATGGCGATCCTACTTTCCAGTTTTATTCTTGAATAAGAAAAAAATTATTAAAATTTCTGGTAAATACTTCAAATATTAGAAAATACCTTTCTCATACAAAAATTATTCATTATGATATATTTCCTTATAAAATTATCTAATTAGTCATGGTTAAAAACTGTCATTTGTCGTAAAATTTTATATTTTTTATTTTAAATCATTAAAATATTGCTAGTCATGGTAAATTCAGCAGAAATTTTTAATAGTTTTTTTTTTTTGTGTGTGTGTGAAAATAAGACAGGCTTAACTATGACCCCAAAGCTTGGTGACGTAGAAGTTGCAAGGCTTTCTACACGAAGGAGGCGTTGATTTAGATCACTGTTCTACAAGATCTGCTTAAAAAATATATATATATATTAACAGGTGGGCACTTGCAGATTAGGTATCCACCACTACAACGGCCCGAAGCAGTAGATGTTATTTTATGGGGCAAGCAGTGGGCGGCCAACTAAGCAGAGAAATTTGGAAGATCATTAAAAATATCCATAGGTGCCAACATGCAAACTATATCATAAACCAACTTTTATAGCATTAGAAAAAATGTCCTAATTCCGAATATAAGGATAGCTGCCGACTTTTCAATTTCTTCGGAAATTTTTTTACCACTAATTTTTACAGAGTAATTCATATTTAAGATAACGGCAAAACATTTAAAAATTAAAGCTCTTAAAAAATTGTGGTAAAATATCTCCTGAAGCAATCGGAAAGGTTGGTAACTATGTATTAGTACTACTGAAAGAGTAGTGCAAAAATATGTTTTAAAAAAAACGAAGACATTCTGAAACAGTTTCAGATTTTAAATACGCACTAAAGGCGTATCATGATTTATGCATCGTCCCTATTTTTCTTCCTTATTCCATTAAGTTGAAAAGTGTATCATTATTCATGAGTGTGCCGTATATTTCTTCCTTGTTCCATAAAACCTATCTCTGCAATTGAAATCTATCTTAAAATCGCCTATTAAAACTATTTAACAGTCATCGTCTTTTCCAACTGTACGTCACCGTTTTAAATTCTGTTTGGAATGGGCATCATAATCCATGAGTGTGCCGTGTTCGTCTTTCTTGTACCATAAAACACATCTTTGGACTCGAAATCTATATTAAAATCGCATACTAAAACTCTTTTACAATCTCCGCCAAGCATATTCCGAGTATACTTCACCATATTAAATACTGTTTTGAATAGGCATCATAATCCATGAGTGTGCCGTACTCGCCTTTTTTTTTAAATAAAACGAATCTTTGGAATCGAAATCTATCTTAAAACCACCTACTAAAAACTGTTGTACAACCTTCGCCAAAGCATATTCCAAGTATCCTCTACTATTTTAAACACTGTTTGTAATTGTCTTCATAATCCATGAGTGTGCCGTGTTTTCCTTCCTTTTCCATAAAACACTTCTTCGGAATCGAAATCTAAATCAAAATCGCCTACCAAAACTGTTTACAATTTCCGCCACGCATAGTCAAACTATACTTCACCTTTATAAATACCATTTGGAAAGTGTATCATAATCTGAGTGTACCGTATTGGTCTTTCTTCTTCCATAAAACACTTCTTCGCAATTTAAATCTATATTAAAATCGCCTTTTAAAACTATTTTACAATCTTCGCCAGGGATTTTCTAACTATACTCGTAATATATTTATAATAAATTGTCGCGTTTTGGCACCAAATTTAGCGATCCATTATCAAAAATTGCAAACCTTCTGTGACTTTCAACATTTTATTAACGTCCCCACCCCCCTCCACGTTATTTGGCAAACACATTTGAAAATATCTTCACCGTGACAGTTCATATCTTCAGAACTTGTCGACAAGATCAAGTAGACAAAAATGCATAGATATAGCGTAGATGGGATATATCCCCCCCCTTGCTACGCCCCTGGTTTTAAAGGCAGTTTAATATACTATTTTAAGAGGATACAACTAATGAAAAATTTTGATAAATTCTACAAAATCGACCAGAAAAAATAACAACCAGAAATTTAAAAGTGTAAAGTTTTATAATGAAATGAATTTTCCTGAAGCGCGCGGTTGCCGTCCAAGCAATTAAAACTAAATATAAGCCTGACTTTGTTGTCGGGCTAAAGTCAATTCAGTTCCACCCGTTTTAGCGTGACCTCGCAATCAATGCATGCAGTCTTGAGGAATAGGATTAGTAGGCTCGATTCATTCTTAATATTTGAGTAGCAAATGTTTGATACTGGTTGGACATATTTAAGAAATGATAAATTTGGTAAAATGGTGATCGGAATCTTAAATTTTTTACAAGAATTTTCATTGTAACCCTAAATCAGCCTGCACTGGTTGTCTCATTCCCATCGCTAGCAGACTTGCTTTGCGAAGGTCACGGACTCTGCGGCAAATTATTCGTTTGTTCTCGCTAACTGCAAATTGTATTTAATGTGACGTGAGCTTCTCTGCTTTAGGCCGCCGTCGTTTTACAATCACTGATCCGCAGGACTTTATTGAAAGTAAGCATATATTAAAATTATTCAAAAACAATCAACAGCTAATGCTGTTCTAAATCAAAACTCCATTAGTATAAAACTTGATTTAATAAATAAAATACAATGTTTATATAATATTTATCATTTTCGCCTAACACTGATCCGCATATGCAAAAAGGTTGGAAAAAATTGCTCTAGGTCAAGGGTGGCGAACCAATGGCACGTGACACAATATTTTGGGCACGCCACCGATCAAAATGGTGTGCATTTTAATTAAAAATAACCTACATTTTAATATGAATTTCACATATAACCATATTTTTGTTATAAATAAAGAGTTTTAAGTTGTTAGTATTTAGCTTTATTATTTTTCCTAATAATCACTAAGTCAAAATTATTTGACGGCACGTCTATGACCTCATTAAACATTTCTATAGAAAAAATGGCACGCTGATCCATAAAGGTTCGCCACCTCTGCTCTAGGTTGTATCTGTTGCGCTTTTGAAGGCCGAAAATCACTCACTGGCGCATTGAAATGAAAAACTTTGCTATTAAAAATGATTAATCCCTGTGGACGGGGTGGATAAAATGTGACTTTATGTTCTTATTTCTTTTTATGAAAAGATTTTTATCAGAACTACCTCGCAGTTCTTCTAAGTACTATGAAACACTTTATACAAACTCAAACACACTGGAAAAAACAAAAATAGTTTTTTTTGGTGTGTGTGTAATGGCAAATATATACGAGAGGCATCTGCCTACGGGGGTGGTGCCTTGTGTGGAAGACTTTTACAGGGGCTCTAACACGTATTCGTGGTACATCTTGGAAAAACTGCCGTAAACTTCAGACCTATAAATTGTCAGCCGCGCAGTAGACCCGAACGTGAAACCTTCACACTTTAGCCTTCTGCCATGTTCAGTGCCTTATAAACTTGGCCATGCCCATGGTGGGGCAAAAACATTTTTAATCACTTAATTGGAAAGTCATAATTAGACCTTGATCAGCAACTGGGGAGTAAAAACAAAGAATGAATAACTTTTATTTTTAAATGATAATTTTATGCCTTTTTGCCCATTGTCTAAACAGTTTTAGAACATAAATAAAGCACAGCGATTCTGAGATGTCCCGTTCAGAACCAAACTTTTTATCGTTTTTAGTTTAATACAATTTACAAAAAGTGGTTGGTCACATTCCGTACCTGTTAGCAGCAATGAATTTTTGTAATTTTCGAAGGGCGGCTGAGATCTTCCAGTGTCCATCGCTTTTTTCCCTGATAAATGCATTTCAATATCCCATCTGCCCCATTGCAGCTTTACGCTTGAACATTGTTTTTAGAGTTTAGATTTTCGTAAAAAAAGGGTCAAAGTACATTTTTTAATTACTGTAATACTGCAATGTCTTTTTAAGTGTAAAAATGTTTGTAAAATTCTTGAATGAAGTCAATGTATAAACTTAAAATAACAGTAGTGGAAAAGCATCTGTAGAGAAAATTTTTTTGCAGTCTTATATTTCCCCCACAAACATGTTCCGGGATTTTATTCCGCCTGTGATGTTCATATTGCTTAAAGTCATGGCTGACGAGATATACTTTCTGTTCTTGGCTGACATTTTGGCCACACCCTTTTGCCATCTAAGAGTCATGTGACCTAGTGGATGTAGCCATCTTAATCCGAGATAGCCACAGTAAAATGGCCACACCCCTAGGTCACGTGACTCTTAGTTGGCAAAAGGGTGTGACCAAAATATCAACATCGCAACCTGTTTTTCGCGTTAGCCACGTAGACTGTTGAGTTGACATTTTATTCATACCCCTTTACACTCGAAAGTCTTGTGACAGTCTTAGAAATAGCCATACTTAATGTTCACATCCCTAGATTACATGACTATTTGAGTGCAAAATAGGCAACCGAAGTGTCAGCATCGAAACCAGTATATCTCGTCAGTCACATTTCAAATGGCCTACGACCAAAAAATGACTTCTTTTCATTTCTGTCATTCGTATCATTTCTACACTTTTATATTTGAACCTAGAAATTTGGAGTTTAACCCATTATTGAATACATGTTTCACCTGCTCACTCTCACAGTGTAGGTTCCTCCTCTGTCTCAAAAGTAACACCGATCACAGAAGTGGGACATTCAAAGGCCTGTGCTAAGAAGCAATACCCTTTTGCGGGGAATCTTCACAACTGCGTTATTTCAATGATAAGAGTAAACAGGTTAAACCGGGATTCAGATTTTCAAAAGACCAGGGAGAGGGGGGGGGAGATGATCCATCTCTGATAAAATACTTCATCATCCTAACTGTCCCCAACCTTAACATTTTTTAAATCTCAAATTGCCCTTGTGATTTCCTTGGATTTACGACTCTTCGCATAAAAACTTTTTTTTCAAGTAAAAAAATGAGTAATATTTGCATATTATGTTCTAAAATAATTATACTTTAAACTTGTATTCAAAAAAGAAAACAAACAAAATATTGTAAAT
Organism: Cheiracanthium punctorium; assembly: GCA_038373885.1. Lineage (NCBI taxonomy): Eukaryota > Metazoa > Arthropoda > Arachnida > Araneae > Cheiracanthiidae > Cheiracanthium > Cheiracanthium punctorium. The sequence goes on along the minus strand of JAWZYV010019802.1, from coordinate 2,073,097 downwards.
TAGCTTCTTTTGCCCCTTGAAATGTAATCTACCATTGTATTTAAATTTTATCAAAATTTCATTAACTTTGCAAGCAAACCGCGACAGGAAGATGTTGCTGGATTTAATTAAAGTTTAATCATTATTTTTGAGGTTCGAATACCTAAGAATCTGAGCTATTGCTACATTCAAAAACAGACTAATTTAAAAACGTTAAAAATTACCATAGAACCATGTTTCTTTTTTTTTTTTCCCCAAGTTTCGACAAACAGTGCAGACATGCTGCCAGGACTTTTATACTGTTCATGTTTTATACACTCAAATTTGCAGCTTCGCTAAAGTATTTTTTTTAACTTAATGAAAGGTCCTTTTCGGCCTATCTCAATGTCCACAACCGATGCTTTCTAGATATTGAGTGTTTTAAAACGTTTTCCCCTACAAAAATTGATGTTATCACTAAAGCTAACGAAAGGGATTAGTTTTCATTTTACAAAGTAAAGCCATTTAAAATTTCTGGTGGATGCTATAAATATTAGAAAATATCTTAAATTAAAGTTAAAATACCTTTTTCATACAAAATTATTCATTATGATCTATTTCCTTATCATATTATCTAATTAGCCATGGTTAAAAAGCTGCCGATTCAAGCCAGTCGTGGACAAGATTTGCGAGCTTTATGCACCTTCAGTTTGATTGCTCCCACATCATCACTAAGACGTAAAGACTGGGGCTCCCCTTCAGTAGCCACGTTCAAGATAGATTTGAAAATTTAAAAAAAAAGGAATAATGATATACCCGTACGAAAGTTTTAACTATATGGAGGGGGTTGGAGATAAGAAATAGCTAAGGCAACAGAAAATAAGCTTCAAAATATTAATCTAAAGCTTTATTGCTTTAAAGTTGAGAGATATATAGCTTATAGTATGTGAGTGATTTAATTTGCAAAAAATGCGTATGTACAGCAATAAAAGCTAGAGATCAGCGAACGGAATTTTACAGCTCAGCTACTTTCGGGATTAAAAGCGCGCCTAACTCTCAGAAAGTGGTGAAGAGGGGAAGGTGTGTGTGTGTGGGAGGGGGGGCGCAGCATGCAGACAAATTTAATAAACGCACATTTCTAGCCAAAAGCATTGGGAATAATGCAAATTTTACACTACAAGTCATGTAAAAAGAATATGGTTGCTGGGCAAAAGTATTCCATGAAAACTTTCACTGGAAATGAAGTGAAATTATTTAAATTTCCAATATTACGTAAAAATAACTTACAAAAATAGTTTTATGCAAAACCGTATGCAATATTGGTTTTTGAAAACTTTTGATTCGCAGCCATGTCAAGTACAGAGGAGGGGGGGGGGGGGTTAGAAAAGAAAAAGTGGATCATATAAAAAGTTTTCCAATTTGTTCAGAGAAATTAAATGTTGCATAGAAATGGGAAATCAAATTTATACTGTAATTTGAATTACTTTAGCCTAAAGCGTTTATCATGCTTTTTTCTATTTAGAGTAAATGAACTTTATATTTGAAAATTGTTTGTTTTATAAATTTTGAATAATCATCATATAGAATAAATTATGTTAATTTGAACAATAAAACATAATGCTATTAATAATTTGAGGATACTAGTTCACTGATGATACAAGTGAACACTACTTCATATACTGACACAGAGCTATGATTCAGTTAAATATTTGAATAACTGAAATAATACTGTTAAACTAAAAACTTTTGATTTTCAGAAAGCATTAATTAAAAAATCTGTAAAAAATAGTAAATAATTTATGTATTTCCTATATTAATGACGATAGCAAAGAATTTTGTTCATTATTAAAAATTATTTATGTCAAAATAATAATATTTATATTCAAAATAAAAACTGGTATTAAGGCAGCAGAGGAGCTTGCTCTTCTGTTTAGCTAATCTATACTTATTGTAAATACTTATCATTTATGCAATAATAATAATATTTTCATGATGATGTATGTGGACTAAGTGTGAAAATAATAGTGAATTTACCTACCATGGTTTGTCAAATGCTGATAGATCTCTCGGGCTAAGCACTTGACTAACGTTACAAATTCTGTTTCATTTTATTGATCGAATTCTTGGATATAAGTGCCCCACCACTGGCCTAGCGATAACGCTTTGAACTGGGAGACGGAAAGTGCCTGGTTCGAAACCAGGTCGCGTCCGCCGACCTAACCGTACGGAGTTTTCAGTGGTTTTCTCCAAAACTTCTCGCAAATACGGGTTAGGATCTCTTAGAAAATCCCCAGAGTAAATAATTGGCCGTAACTTCCATTTCCATGATATAAACTCATATTTTATTAGACTCTGTTCCATAGCTGCCAATTGTTCCGGTTGATTTTCTACCACTAATTTTTACTTACAAGTCTAAACTTAAAATAAGTCCAAAATTTTACTGTAAAATAAAACTGTTTGAAGATAGTAAGGAAAAATCTTCCGGAAAAACTGGAAGAGTTGGCAGATATGCGAGTTTAAAAGGTGTACGAACACATAGTTGCCAACTCTTCCGATTTATTGAAGATTTCCAGCACTATTTTTGAATAGTTTCATTTTAAATTTAAGAATCACAATTAAAGCATGTCAAATGTAAGAATATTGACTCAATCTAATTTTGAATTGCTAAGTTAAAATTAGTGGTGAAAAATCTGATAAAATCGGAAGAGTTGGCAGTAATGCGAGCCTCTACGTTTAACTCATGCAACATAATCCACCACTATGAAAAAAAACACTCAAAATACTGGTGTTAAATGATAAAATAAATAAAAACTTTGTGAAAATAATATACACATAAATCCCAGCAAACACACACAGGTTCTCTGAACGTCTATTAACGTTTAGAAGACGTTTTCTGAACGTTAATAGACGTTCAGAGAACCTGTGTGTGTTTGCTGATGTCTTATGTGCTGGCCTGTATGCTGCTTTAAAAAAAAAAAAAAAAAAATGTGTTTTTATGTTATCTTTTTTGTGTTCTTTTGTTGTTCTGTTTTCTTTTGTTTTTCCTTTTTTTGTGTGTATGTTTGTGTGTTCTTTTTTTGCTTTTTATTATTATTTATTTCATAGATAAAACTTTCATAGATAGTTTTTCAAACTATTTCAGTAGTCAATTGTAGAAACGAACGTCGACTGTAATTCGTATAAGATTTTGGATCTATCTTTGACTAATTTACATCTCACCCCTGCAAACATTTCCATGAATTCGTTATAAAATAAATTTTATAAGTGTGTCTGATATTTGCGAAATTCTTTAATTCCTAAAATAAACTGCAACTGTCCATGTTCATTAAAAAAAACCAATTACTTACTTACTCAACATTGAACTATTCTGTGTACTAAAGTAGTTCCCGACACATATTGAGTGCATTAGGAAACGTATGTATATTTTTTATACAGGCCCATTTTCGTTTTTTAAAGATGTATCACCATCAAAATAAATCGAGATGTTTTCCAGTCATTTCATTTTAAAGCAAGGATAATTATACGACAAACATATCTTTCACAATGTAAAGCCAAAATTTAGTTAAAAAACAACCAGAAAATTAAAAATAAATTTCGAATAATGAATTTTTTTTCATCGCTAACCGTAAATTTGCACTCTTAAATTTATAGTCTTAGTATTTAAAAAATTTGCCTAAACGCAATGTAGCAATTAGAGATGGGCGGTTCGACTCATTTTACTGATTCGAATCTGAACTCACTCACTACTTCGATGATTCGAATCTTGAATCAATAAAACTAAAGAAATTTTCCCTCTCTCTGCGCCGAAAGCCGTACTATTTAAACACCCTTCACCCATTCATCGGTTTTCTTCTCCGCTGAGTTCTCGGGCAGCTAGCATCTCTCTCTCCTTTTGCTCTGGGACGGTTTGTAGGCTTTGGAGATGCCGTCGTAGGGCGATTCAAGTAAAACTAATGTTTAAACTGCCCGAAATGAAAATATAGGGGAGCTTCGTATAACCCCCTGGGCCTGTAAGATTAAAAGGTTGAGTTTGGTGTCAAAGCATTCGAAATTTTAAGTATCGGTGGGGTGTTCAGTCTAGAGGGGGTCGAGAATCAATAAAAACGCGCTCCGGTGGATAGTTTCCGAGATTTACGTTAATTAATTATGGTAATTAGACTAATAAACCATGGAGCTGCGATCCGGCATCGTCATCAACTGAGAGAAAGCAGTAGCAAAAGCATCACAAGCTGGTATTGATCTCAGGATTTTCTTATCGCCGGCCTGTATTTTTGACCTTTATCGAATTCGAGATTTCACTGAAATGAAAATGGGAATATCGGATATTTGATGTTGAAATAAAACCGATATGTCGATATTTATCGATTTTTGGCCCAGTCCTACTGAGGGGCTGCTGCCCCCCCCCAAAAAATGGGACCCTTTAGTTAGCTTACAATTGAACTTTATCTTTAAATTTGATACCCAGCCCACCCCGAAATAAAATCCTGGCTACGCCACTGTCAATAACATTAACTACGCCACTGCTTTAGACCCTATTTTGTATTTCTCTGAATTACGAAAGAAAATAAAATCATTCCCCTTAAACGACAAACAAGGTAAAAAAAAATATCATAAACGAAATCTGCAGCAATAAAGCGAAATGTTGTTTTGCTTACTACAAAGTCCTTTTGTGGGAGCGTTTAATACCGCCCCTGTATCCTTCATTCAAAGTGACAAGCACAATCCTAACTTTATTTCATTCTATTTCCCTTCATATGAAAACCTGCCAACCATCATGTAAACTTAACGTGTCCGTTTTTTTTTTTTGTTTTTTTTTTTGAGGGTGGGGGCAGGGGGACATATATTGAAGTTAAAAGTAGAAAAGGGATGTTTCATTAAATTTTAAACAAATATTAAACTAGCCAGACAAGTTGGAAGGAGGAAGTTCCCCCCCCCCCGAGGAAAAAAGGTTTAAACAACTTTGAGACACCCCCCGCTCTTCCACGAGCATTGGCGTAAATTGGCATGTAATATTTGGATGGGGTGACAAAATGTTTCCGATTGTAGAAAATATCATTATTATAAATAGCTCTGCTACTTGAATTTTCTTATTTTTTTTTGGGGGGGGATGATTGACCCCTCTTGCCCTTAGGAAGTAACGCCTATGCCCCCCGCCAAAAGCAAACGATGTTCGACCCACTCCACACACACAGACAGATAAAACTTTAAATCCGACCACCAGAGATTTTCAATTACTCTTTCAACTCTTTTCGACTCCTTTCGACTCTGAGTCGATAGAAGATTCGAAAAACTAACGAATCTCAACGATCGCATACAATCACTGAAACATTTGAGATTCTACTGAGTTGAGATTCGTCGTACACAATCACCAAAACACTGAATCAGTAAAGATTCGTTGCTGCACCAACTCAGTGACCAACTCACCCACTCATTTGCTTTTTCAAATCATCTATCGACTCAGAGTCGAAAGGAGTCGAAAAGAGTCGTAAAGAGTCGAAAAGATTTGAAAGAGTAAGGGAAAATCTCTGGGAACGGCAAAGGGAAAATAAGTTTTCCTTCCCTTCGCACTTGGAATATTTCCCCACAGTTGAAGGCTTGAGATTCGTATCAGTAGATAGTGAGCATAAGCGTAAAGTTTTCAAAATTATTGGGGCGGCCGGGCCCCACAACCACATATATTCACGTCAGTGGCGTAGCCAAGGGGATGTTAGGGGGGGGTCAACCCCCCCCATGAGGAATTTTTTTCCATACAAAATGTATATTCTTCACTCCCTTATCATACACTCGTATACATATATGTGAGTTGCAGAAGTCGTAACTCCCCCATGAAAAATTTCTGGCTACTCCACTGATTCACGTACATATAACTTAGTAATAGCTGCCAACTACCATGGAATATATACAACCACTTTTTCTACATGATTTTTCGGTTTAAAATACAGCAAAATTTCTGTGCTTCGAGCGCGAGCTGGCTGCTAATTAAAAAAAATAATTAAAAAAATATACTGTTTACAAAAAATGGTTAATTATATTCCGTAGTAGTTGGCAGCTATGACTTACTATATATAAGTGTAAATTATTGAAGGCGCTCGAGCTCTATGGGTCTATAAAATTCTACACCTATGTAAGGTAAGTATCCATGTTAGTATCTTACTACCATGTTATAAGTTAAAAATAGAAGCAGTGTAAATAATCAAAAGGAGGAAAAAAAAAAACATTTTCGATGAGATAGTGCATTTTAGACACATTTGAACTTTTCTTTATTTCATACTTTACATTGCATAATCTGATTTTAATTAACCAGAGCCTGGTGAGGGCAGCTTATAGTAGCATTGTGTGTTACGTGGCGTCACAATGAATACTAAATCATGATTGAAATCAAAAGAAGAAAATTTTTAAAAGTCCAAGTAAAGGTTTTTTTAAACGTTTGTAAATGGCGTGAAATACTTTTTTTTATGTTAGTATAAATTAATTTTCTGTATTTAGTGGTAAATTATTGGGTGAGCTCAGCCCCTATTCAATTTATTGGGGGGGCTCGAGCCCCACGGGCTGATATAACTCTACGCCTATGATAGTGAGTGTAAAGACTGAGCCAAGTCTAAGTAGTACCAAGTCTAAGTCAGTACCAAGATTCGAATCACTGATTCGAAACATCGAATCATTGGCCATCGCTAGTAGCAATATCTAATGAATCCGTATTTAATTTAATAATGTGAAATTGTGTTTAGTAGCTGCCTACGGGTTTGGGGGGACTTTTTAAATGTTTCTAATGGGTATTCAAGTTACATCTGCAAAAAACCGACCAAAATTCCAGACAGCTGGATAGACAGCCGTGTGGTAGGTCCGAACGCGGGACCTTCACACTTCAGTCGTTTACCATGTTCAGTGTCTTATCTACTCGACCATCGTGAGGCCTGCGTTTTAAATTATTTCAGAATGTTTTCATTTTTCAAAGAGATGTGTTTGGAAAATAGAACCGCAGTCCTAAGCAGCCTTTTTTGTTATTGTAGTTTACGGGAATAGATTCATTTTTGCAAGAAACTGTTATTTATTTTGCCTTAATATAGGTGAAAACAAGTTTTACACGGCGACAACATTTTTGGAAATAACATCATAACATTATTTCGATTGTACAAACACAAGAAAATAATAATATTTCTTGCCATACGTGAGCCCAGAAAATGCATTTATCGATCTGAAGTACGGAAGACATACAAAAACAGGACGAAGCTTTTCACAAGTAAAGGCATTGATTCCCCCCGCCATTTTCTTCAAAACAACTTTTTTCCTTTTTTTTAGGTTAACTTTTCCAAATAGTTTCCCATAAGAAAACACCTTATAGAATGTATGGAATTCTATAGTATTCAATAGAATTGCGGCTTGTTTTTCTATAAATTTATAGGATAGTTTTTGCAAGGATTAAAACATTTGACATTATTATATTTTCTGCACCAAAGCTTTGAAATCTAGCTGTGTATTCTTCTAGCTCTATTTATCGACCTGAAGTACACGTATCTGTATTCGTATCTTAGTGAATTTGCAAATTAAAATACCCTCAATGCCATAAAATTTACCCCGCCAAGAAAGAGTTGTTAGAATGAAACGAAATTTTACTCACGTAAGTACAACGTCGATATAAGAAAGATTACAAAATCAAAGCAAACTGATGGTTTATTGCAGGAAAAACTGCAACTGAATGGAGGTTTTAGTACCCCGTTGGACCACCTCTAGAATAAATGCAATACGGGCGGGTACTGACACTGAGGCATACAAGTTCCGAGTGATGGCCTGGTGCATTTGTTCCACAGTTGCTGCAAACGCGCCTCTAATTCGACCAAATTCGTATGCTGTCCAACTGGTCATCCCAAGTGATTCCAGGTATGCACTTTTGGTGACAAATCCGGGTTTCGAGTAGGCCTAAAAGAGTGGTAATGTGGATGGGGTAATCCTTTGACATGCTGTGTGTGGCCGAGCGTTGCCCTGTTGAAAAATAATTACTGTAAGGCCTGATATGAATAGCAGCACATGTGGTTGCAAGATGCCGCGAACGTATCCCTATGCCATGTGCCGTCGCAGTGCGTGTGTCAATACTAGAGGGTGACCGTGTGCCGTATGCAATGGACATTTTGCAAGGTCCCTGTGTTCGAGGCTAGAATTCGTCAGCTGGCGGTATTTCCACTCGCCAGTTTCTATTTAAATGCACTGAGTATTTATTTTATAATAACTTTTTCTTCATATAAACCACACGGAATGAGACATTGCCTTTATGAATATTTAAACGATAAAGAGGTGATATCGTATTTCGCTTAAACATTTTGTTAATAAAAGGAATTAACGTTCTAAAACTATTACGACACTGTCTAAGTACTCTAAATAGTACCTGATAGGCACTTTTTAATTATTTTAAATATTTAATAATTAATAATAATCAAAACAAAATCTCACGACGAAAAGAAAATTAATCTATAAAAAAGTTATTATTTGTTAACGATCCATATTCTAGCTTCTTTTTCAATAATGTCCAGAAGAAGTGTAGAATAATCCTCAAGATCCAAATAAGCTGAAACCAAAGCTAATCACCATATAAGCAGTAGCACGAGGCGGTTCAAATACCGCCAGTGACGTCACTTGCGAAAAGTCCACTGCACCCCATACCATCACACAAGCTTTGGGAGCGGTGTGCCGTTGTGAAGCAAAGGCAGGATTGAGACGTTCATCACAGGGCCTCCACATGTGCAAACGAATGCCATTACTGACCAAATTGAATCTGGATTCGTGACGACGCGCTGTTTCAATTTGGCTGCAGTAGAATCCCTTTTAGCGCGACACTACTCCAAATTTTGGCGATAGCATCAGGGTGCCATTGGCAGCACACGTAATGGACGACGCGATAGCAAATATCCTTGAGATCACTGTAAAAAAAAATTCAGAAACGTTTCAGCTAACTGTAAGGCAACTTTTTTCGTAATTGTTTCTCACAAAGCGTGAGAAACATTTATGATAGGTTTTGTGGAAAAAAGAACGTTTCAGATTTGTGTCTGAAAAGTTTCCGGTAAAACAATGATATTGCAATTTTACAACAATTTCTGTTGTATATGTGATAGATTTCAGATAATTTCATGAAACGTTTCGAAATTTTTTTAGAGTGATGGGACGGACAGACACAGGGACCCGTAGTGAAGGTACTACCTGTGTCCGAATGGCGGACAACCAGGCAGTTAGCGCTATGATGTGACGGTCTTCTAGCCTACTGATCTGTCAAGAGCGCCCTGAGCCTGTGCTCCTTGTAAAGTGACCCTCTCTTGTTCACCGGTCTCAACGAGGGCCGGATTTAGAAATTTTTTGATTATAGGCACATCTCGGGATGGGGGCCCCCTAGCACTAATGTAGGCTGTGGGAAATTTTTCAAAGGAAAATTACTGTCGGACTGTGCCCTGCTGTCGAAAATCTGCGCCTTTTTTTCTTTCCAAAATGTCAGACGTCTATTATCTTTCATGACAAATTTAACAAACAAATTCTCTCTCTCAAGCTGTAGTAAATAAAATACATACTATTTGACTAAGGATTGGATAAAAACGTAAGCATCCGGTTTAGAGCGGAAGTGCTGGCTGTGCGCACAGCCAGCTGCATCAAAAGAGGGTCTCTAGATCTGTGGCACACGATGAACGTTTCGATCATACGCCATCTTGCTGCTAGTTAAATCGAGCGATGGCAACGGCTGCCCTTTTTTCAGCATTGGGAAAGGGTTGCGCCTCAAAGGGTTAATAATCACTTTGGAAGAAGTGTTGAAGCGTGCGTCTAATTTCTTAACCAAGTTTCATAAACAATGGGCTTTCCTCAGACAGTTTCATAAATGTTAATGAAAGAAATAATTCTGAAATAACGATTTTTATCGAGTGCAATATCGGCGAAAGAGGGATTAGTTTTCAAAAACCATGGTCGGAAAGTTTACTATCACTTGAACACTTATTCTAAAGTGATTATTAATAGGTACAAGAAGACGACGTTTCCGACCCCGCATTGCTATGTGCCCCTGAACCGTCTCTGTACCCGCTACACCGGAGCCCCCGGGAAGGGAGGGGGAGAGTAGACAATTACAAGGCGAGCCTGGGTACTGAACGCGTGGAGGTGTTGTGACGTCACAAGAGAGGATGGACTTTTCTCCGTTAAAAGCATTAGAATCATACGGAAAAGTAGAAGAAACTTAAGATGTTTTGTGCCTTTTATGGATACTAATGGTAAGACAGCAATCTCTATTCTTAATACGACATACTTGATAATAGTTATTAAGCTATAGAGTACATAAAAATATAAAATTGCCGTATTTTGCGTTAGTTTTATTGATTTCTGTTCTTTTGTTCTAGCAATCATTATGCTTCCGTTTGCTGCGTCCCAGGCTGTAAGTAAAGCTAATTACAAAAGAGGAGAAAATGTAAAAGTTTTCACTTTTCCCAAAAAACGAAGAAAAGCGGGCCGAATGGACTAAAAATATTCCAAGAAAAAATTGGTCCCCAGGAAAAAATGCGTATGTTTGTATAGAGCATTTTCGAGATGAAGATCTTTTAAAAGACGAAGCTATTTTAAAATCAGATGATGCACTTTTAACTGTAAAAAGAAAGCATTATAAATTAGAACCGAATGCTATCCCGTGCATTTTTTCGAGCTTACCAGCCTATATATCCGATATTACCAAAAAACAAGAAAGAACTGATCCTACTAAAGCAAGAGAAAACGTTTAGGAAAAAGATATTGAGGAAACAGAAAAAAATAATGCAAAGGAAAATATAAATTCTTTTGTAATTAAGAAATGTATCAAGAGTTTCATGGCAATTCTATGTTAAGAAAATTTCACCATTAATTATAAATTAAACGCAGATCCCCTTCCACTGCACATACCAAGTAGCTTAAGGTTCAATGCGGATCTCATGGTTGATTTATTTATTTAAAAAAAAAAAAAAAAAAAAAAAAAAAAGAGAGAGAGAGAGAGAAATCTATTTGCTGGATACTTAGAAAAACTAAAATATAGAAGGTATTTATTAAAGAAATATTTCCAACTAAACGGTTTATCGGAATTTGTTGAAAATTCTGAAATTAAGTATGAACACAGATTTGGAAAATAACTCAAAAAAGAAAATGTATTACTGCAATGCTAAAAACAATAACAAAAAAGTATATGTATTACTGCAATATATTTTACATGAAAACCCCTGAGAGCATTTAGGAAGTTTTACATATTCAAGAGTTATACTCACTAATTTTTAAAAATATTTAATTATGTATATTTCAAATGTCTCAATGTGATATTTGAAAGTCTTATCTAGAAAAAATTAAAGCAAACACTTGTAGTGCTTTCATGAAAAACTTTATAGTATTTGTAAGGTTTGGGTAAAAGCTTTTACTTTTTATTTTCTTGTTTTTTGTGCTTTAATTGCTTCTAATAAAATTTGACATTAAGAGTCTGTATAACATAATTATATATACATTCATGTCCATAAATTAAGGATAATGAAGTTCAGGCAAAGAAAGAGAAAGAAGCAAAACAAATTTGACTTATTTGTAAAGTCTATTTATTGAACAAAAAGTAAAGAGCAAAAAAGATGCTATATGTTTGACATAATTAATAAAAATTGCAAGTTTTACTCCCTTGACGAATTTCAAAAAAGAACCTATTTACAAAAAACAGTATAACATGGTTAGTAGGATGGTTAATACGGAGTATGTCTCCCGGACGATGCAATAGAGGCCTGACAACGCCTAGGCATGCTGAGTATCAAATGATCAATCTGATCTTGGGGAATATCACACCACTCATCAAGCAATGCACTCCGAAGTTCCGGTAGACAGGTGGGAGAGGGTTGACGGGCTGCAATTCGTCGGCCAAGCATATCCCACACATGCTCTATTGGATTCAAGTCCGGTGAGTATGCTGGCCAATGCATACGGGTGATATCCTCCGATTGAAGGCATTCGTCTACAATATTTGCACGGTGAGGACGGGCGTTGTCATCCATAAACACAAATTCAGCACCCATGGCGCCCCGAAACAAACGTACATGTTGTTCCAGAATGACATCCCGATAGATGTGGCCTGTCATCGTTACACTCTGAACATGCAGGTCAGTTCTGGAACCAAGAATAATTCCTCCCCAAACGAGCCATCCTGCACCACCGTAACGGTGTCTTTCAATGGTGTTCTCTTGGTGGTAACGGGTACCTGGCGCTCTCCAGATCAATGTCCGGCGAGAATCAGACTCCAAACTAAACGACTCGTTGGAAAACATCACACAAGACCACTGTTGCGGTGTCCACAATGCATGCTCTCTACTCCAGGTTAATCGCAGGCGACAGTGAGTTGCGGTAAGTGGAACACATCTGACAGGCCTACGAGCATATAGACCAATGTGCCCTAAGCGTCTGTACACGGTCTGCCTTGAAACTGTCGTACCGGTAGCTGAAGAGAGCTGACGAGACAGGTCTGATGCTGTACTCCGTCTGTTTCTTTTGGCAGTAACTGCCAAATAGCGGTCCTCATTCGGCTTTGTAACTCGGGGGCAACCTGTGCTGTAACGTCTACTCACATTACCATCATCTTGTAATCGTTGCCAAAGCCTGGAGATGACACTCTGGGCGATTCCAAGTTCCTCGGATACTTCCAGCTGGGTACGTCCACATTCCAGTCGTCCGATAATTCTGCCACGTAAAACATCATCCAAATGCCTCCTTTGTGCCATAACTATGCGGTTTTTGCACTGAAAGGCTTTCACAGCGCTTGTGAACAATTTTACTTTTTTGCCACCATTCCTTATATACCCCTCTCTTACACTCTCGTCATTGTGACGTACCATCCACGCCATCTGGTAGTTTCCTGTAATTTGCATATTCTTCTTCAAGATGTGTGTGATCATTCCACAGGTGAAATTTTTATTTTAGAGATCAATTTTTGTGTGATTCTGAATTATCCTTAATTTATGGACATGAGTGTAGTATGTATTGTACAAGTTTTTAAAATATTAATTGTGGAAATTTCTGATTATATTCCTCGTGCTACTAGTGTTTATTGACATTATTGATCAGATTTCTTCCATAGAATTCAATACAAACTCTTTGAAATCCCATCCTCTCTTGTGACGTCACGAAATGGCTTAAGATGACTATTTATGAATCTGGATATTTTTAACATCAATTCTTTCAAAAAGCTTATTAAAACGAACCAAAACTAAATAATGTATTTCAGTTTTTAAGTAAAATTAATAAAAATTATTATTTTTACTTAAAAATATATTTTTTACTTACTTAAAAATATGACTTTATGCTTATACAACGTATAAATTTAATCCATATACATATTATTTTAGATAAATGATAACATTGAGTAACCATTATATTATTTAGAATGTATTTGCTAGCCCGAAACGCAAAACATACTGCATACAATGCTAAAACTGCTTTAAATTCAGTACCTATTTATTTCATTAATTTCTGACAAAAAATATTGTTGATTCACTATTATTTAAGAACAAAGTGTTGTAAAACGAAAATGCTTTTTCAATGCGTCATAAAAAATTAAGCTACTCGTATTTATTGGCATTATTAATTCCATTTCTTCCATTGAACTCAATGCAAACTTCCAAATCCCATCCTTTCTTGTGACGTCACGAAAACCAGTACCCAGACCCCCTCTTGCTTTCTCCTCTCTCTTTCTTCAGTCGCGGCGACCCCGGCTACACCCCCTGCACGTTTGTCAGTCTGGTAGCGAAGCGAATCGCACTGTATTCATACATTCAGAACTGGGCCAAATAGAATCTGTAACAATTAGATTGAAATTAACTTTGGTGACGTGAGCTGCCCTTTTCCGATAAGCAATCAATAGCCTCCCCTATCTAAATTAATCTTAAAACATACATTAAATAATTTGGGAAAAGAGCCTGTAGTAATCAATTAAGAGTCACCTAAGAGCGAAAAAAAAAATGGACAACTTCTCCAGTCACTTTTTTAATCAGTTTTACAAATTTAATTTGCCATTCAATTAATGCCTTACAAAAATTAATATTATTTAATCAAACATTTTCATTTTTTCCTTCTACGATTCAAAAGAAACTATTTTTCACTTTATTTTAATTTTTGCGCAAGTTGAGTAAAATTAATAAACTATGTTTCGTCTTCTTTTGAATTTGAAAGCGCAAGTATTTTGCATAAAAATAATTCTCAGTATTGATATTTTAATTGTAAATAACGCTTCATAAAACTATTTCGTTAGGTATGGGAAAAAATAAAACGTATAATTAAGTACAAAAAATTAATTTGAAAAAGACGAAAAAAGTATTTATCGCTTTCAATTTTTGTTTCCTTTTTTAAATTTTAGATAAAAAGGGTCGTTTATGAAATAAGCGTTCCAGTTGTTTATTTCTCTAATTACTAAAACTACACGTTTTTATTCAGTTTATGGAGAAAAAAACAATATGTAGCTCAAATTTAATTCTGAAACAACTACGGAAGAATAAATTTTTTTTATGTATAAAAGGGTTCGCCTACACAATTGGAAAGGGGGGAAAAATCAAACAATCCCCAAAAAATCCAAAGACCTTAAAAATAAATAAATAAAATAACAATATACAAAATATAGTAAAACAAAAATTTAACTTGAATTAAACGCATTCAAATGGGGTCCCCCCCCCCCCCAAAAAAAAAACCCCAAGAAGCTGTTTGTTTTGTTGCTTATGAAATTGCTTACTAATACATAATTACTTAAGAAAGCATATTTTTAAAACTTAAATTTTAATAAAATATTTAAAAATTTCAGATTGTTTCATTCTTTTCTCTCTCTCTGAAAGTATTTCTCTTCTACTTTATTTGTAACATCCGACAAACGAGCATTTGATTCATCCACTCTAAATTTGCCATAATAAAATCTTTTGCTTTAAATGTTGCTTTTAGGATTTTCCCACAATCAAAAGTAACAGCCAACTTCCTACCGAATTTCTTTTCTCTTGTACTCGATCACATCAATGCGCAGCTCCAAAGATAAAATCCCTAGTTTCTTAGGCACATGTCTCTTCTCTGCAAACTACAAGATTTGCAACTAAATAGGTACTGAGGGCTTTTTATTGTGCCAGCAAGCAGTTTCCCATTTGCACATGACGATTTGAGGCAGTGATCTGAGCACAGTGATTTACGGTACAGCGACTGGTTTGGTCTCTGGTTTTTGTTTATTTTATTCCCGGAAAAATCCAAAATAATTTTCGGACAGGGAACCGGGACCGGTCGTTTATAGAGGGCTCTTCTATAGGACCTTTTAACATTAAGTAAATAGGGTAAAAGTCGGTTCCTTAAAAAATGGATGGTTTGAGGCGGGGGTCGCTTAATAGAGGTGGTCGATCATAGAAGTTTCACTGTAATGCTTCCAACGTACCCACTACTCCACGAAATCCCAGCCATTGAAGCGTGCTCAGAAATACATAGTTACAATAAATAGTAGTTAGAATTACTTTTTCAATCACAGTACAATGTTGTACAGATGATAACCGACAATAAATATTTTCATAGCGGAAAATAAATAAACGTTGTCATACAATACGGTGTTTCTTCAAAAAGATAAATAAACAAACACCATATTATAATTTTTACTTTTGTTTTATGCTGAATTATTATTCACGGATTAAATTTATTTAAACGCTGGGTACCGATAAAGTTCTCGGAAAGTCAAATGAAGTCACTCCATTTTTTTTTTAATTAACACTACGCTGATTTGACTCCGGTTCTTTGCTCAAAAATCTGGTCATCTTAGAGCAGGCTTTCTCAAACTGTGCTCCGCGAAAAAATGTCTTGATGCTGTAGCCTTCGATTCACTAGTCTTAAATTTACGGGGGCTCCGCCAAGCGCTCAAAGTGCCCCGCCAGATAAAAAGTTTGAGAAGCTTTCTTAGACATGGAATATCCAGAGGTGGGTGCTGCGAGCCCAAAAAAAATGGGACCTTTTACTTAGCTTACAATTTGATACTCAGCCACCCCCCTTTCGAAATAAAATCCTGGCTACGCTACTGACCTTAGAGACCAATAAAGTGTATTAAATATGTACAAAATTTGTAAATATCCAACTGGGAATTGTAATACCATTCAATTTTGTTTTTAACTTGAATTTTATGTTTTGCTATAAAGAATCACATCAGAGATAGCACCAAACGAATGTTCAAATGTTTGTGCTCCAAGAGAAGACTCGGAACGACAACGAATTCTTTTGGGTACAGTTTGCCTTTGCTGTTACGATGGCTAGAACTAAAATACGCAGAGTAACGGCATTCAAAATATCAACTCAAAATACTTTTTAATTCCAACAAAATATACATTCAACTAGAAGAAATCTGCCATAAAATATCTATTAAATAACAGCCCATCTTTAACAAATCATTACAATGCAGGATTTAACTCTTGTTATTGTTTTTACAGTTCAAAATTCTATTTCTGCCACGGAATTACAGTGGAAACTGTTTAATGAAACCACCCTAAGGAATAACAAAACTGGTCAGCTAACAAAGGTGACGGTTTTAAAGGGAAAATTTACAAAAGAGGTCAAGTCATTATAGTAGCTAGAGTGCTGTATTTGAGGGTATTTGGAGATATGCCCTCTAATACAGCTGCTGCTTTATGGTTTATTTTGAAAAAATAGTGTATGCCCTGTGCTTTTTAATGAATTTTATATTCATTAAAAGTATAAAAAGATAGTAAAGTAAAAATATACGAGGTGTGTCTAAAAAGGGTGAATGGTATTGTTCGGTGAATGGTATTAGAAAAGAAATAAAACATAAGATACAAATAAATTACCTTTATTAGCCTTCAAAGTAATCGCCATTGTACACAACACACTTTTGACAACGTTCATAAAACTTCTGAAAACTGTCAGAAAATGTCTCTTTTCGAATCGATCGCAGAACGGATGTCATACGTCCTTGGATGGCCGACACGTCCGCAAAACGTGGCCCTTTTCGGACCTCCTTCATGCGGGGTAACAGACAGAAGTCCGTACGCGCCAGATCAGGGGAGTACGATGGATGATCGAGAACAGTTACGCCACGCTGAGCCAAAAACGCCCCGAAAACGTTTGAACCAGTCGTAAACACATTTTCTGCTCACGGATTCCATCCCGTACACTCGCACGAATTTTCCATTTTTTCCAATTTGTAACAGAAATTGATGTTCACTCGTTGCTCCATTGCACGGTGACACTACCTCTCTCACTGATTACGTTCGACAACCCGTAGCGGATTCTCCCATGACAGCCACGAGGCTTCCGGCTAGGTGGCGCTCCTTGACATGGCTCTTGATCACCATGTGCAAGCGCGTGCGCGCAGCACATGTTGCCGTTGAGATATCGGACCATTCACCGGACTTTTTAGACACACCTCGTACAGGTCATTGCTTGTCGGTGGCTCCAACGAATATATTCATTAGCGTGGTGTTGAGTTTTATCTGGCGTACTCTCGCTAGAGGTACTCCATTCACAAATCCTTAAGCAACGGTTTTTCTATACTTTTTTTTTTCATCCTTTTTGAATTTTGCTTTCGCCGTGTAACAGGATGTGGGTGGCTCAAATCGTGCTTGTTATAGAATACTGGCAGGCACGTATCCTGAAAAACATTTTGGAGATGGGTCTAAACGGTAAAAAAGGCAGAATTTTCACAAAAACACTATGCTACCATTTAAGAAACAAAAATCAAAATTTCTGGGGGGGTGTCTAGACCCCTGCCCCCCCCCCTTTAAATACGTCCTTGAACACTGCGTAGGGTGGAGCGAAAATCTTTTTTTTTTTTTTCGAAATTCCCATTGCCCGAGTCATTAAATGGTGCGAAAGTGTATTAAGACAAATTGTCTCCAAATTTCAGCTCAAAATATTGCCATTTTCAAGTTCCACACCTCAAGCGAATGTATTTCTAGCGTCTTTTTTTTAATCTTAAATGGACGTCTTTTAAAATAATAATGTTTAATTAATTAATTGAATAATTAATACTCCGATACTCGCATTTGGTCGGTCTTGGAGGTTTAGGGAATCTCATCATCAGTCGTTTTCCGACTAACGATAAAATAAAGTAATTTCATAGATAAAGTATAGTATCAATAAAGTAATTTAATAATGAAAACATAATTAATTATTCAATTACTTAATTAAACATTATTATTTTAATAGAAATACGCTAGAAATATATTCGCTTAAGGTGTGGAACCTGAAGATGACAGTATGTTGAGCTGAAATTTGGAGACAATTTGTTCTAATTAATTCTGCACCGTTTAATGACTCGAAACAATGCAAATTTCGAAAAAAAAAAGTGTATTTCGCTCCACTCTACTGGGTAGTTGCTCACTTTACCAGGTGTGATTGTAATATTAATAAGATTTCAGTTCTCATTTCTAAGGCAGCTGTTCGATTCGTCGAGTGGCGCTCAGTGGGAGCCGGCCAGTGGCAAAGCAGTAGCGATAAAGAGGTAAAAGCACACTGGCAAAATCGACATGTGAAAAACGACGTGCATCTACAGAAGCTATGCATTCACCCAAAGCCACTATTTTTTTGTGATTTGTTATTGTAAATGGTTTTAATGCTTCAATGCGCGGTGTCCTCGCTGTGAGGACACAAAATTCCTCAGAACACATTCTGACCGTTTAGGTTCATGAAGAATAAGTTTGATTTCAATAAAAATACTCAAGGCTGTATAGTTACTCGAGAGTCCTCTACATTGTAGCACAAAATTTCCCATAAAAATTATCGACTCTTTGAAGATATCAGTGTTATTTTTAACATTACGGCATCGACGGAGAACTGGAGAATAGGATGAAAGTACATCGATGGAGAAGAATAACTGGACAGACTGCCCAATGTTGAAAACAGGGCAGCAACTGTCATCGGTCGATTTAAGTACCAGCAACAAGACACAGATATCTGTGCAAAATATGTGTTTTGGCACGTGATAGACGATTCGCTTGACTGCCATGTTGCTAGTACTTGAATCCAGCGATGGCAACGACTGCACTTTTTCAGCATCGGGAAGCGATTGCGCTTCGAAGCAGGACCATCCTTCTGTTTGAAGTGGCCCGGTTGCAAACATTTTTTGGGGGCCCCAAACATTATAGATGCTAAAAATTCATTAATTAATAGACCCATTTATAAAGCAAACATTAAGAATGAACTGAAATACCACTAATAACACTTTAATGGTCGTGGTAATTAGGGTTGAAGGCCGGCTCTAAGGTAGCTGGCGCCCTTGACAAGCTAATTTTTGGTGCCCCTTTTAAATAAATCGAACTCGTTTATGACGACTCCTTATTTAAGAAGAACCCAGATTGAATGAGGAAATCGGAAATACTTGGCTGGTACAATGTTAAGTTTATGGGAGTATAACTCGCATTTAACGAGTAAAACCTGGTTATATCGAGGAATATTTTTGTGATTTATAAAATTTCTACTGACTTCCACCTCTCCAGCTCAGATAATCCTTTCTTAGAAAATATCTTTTAACATTCCAAAGTCAATAAAGACGACGATGATAACGAAGAATAGGAAGAAACTACAAAGGGAGCTTGAAGCCATGGGAGCCTGACCATGGGCAAGTGGGACAGTCTGACGTTGGATAAACCTTCAAAAGAAAAAAAAAATCCGTTCTCTCTCCTAAGATTATGTTTTCATGGTGCCCCTAAACATATAGCGCCCCGGGCAGCTGCCCGAGTTGCCGGTACCTTGAGCCGGCACACAATGGAAGTGGGGGGGGTGACTTAAAGTTTAGGTTAAATTAAATAAAATCAATAATTTTATACTTAAGTTTAATTAACCAAACTGTATGTTTGAATATTTTTCTTCACATTAAGTCCATTAATTTAATATAAGAGGACATTTCATTACTCAGTGCTGCCAATTTAAGGGAATTGTCGCTAAATTTAGCAACTTTTCACTGTATTTAGTGAATAAATTTTTTGGAAAGTGACATTTTTGATGATCTTGCTCTCTGATTTAGAGATTCAGATGAATTTGGAGTATTGTTTCAAACTTTCTAAGATTTTAAAATCTAATCAGTACTACTTTAGAAAAGAAATGATGCGATGAAATGTTTAAGAATGGATCGTGGATGAACAGACATATCAGGGACGTAGCCAGAGAATAGGCGATGGAGGCCTCGGCCCCTTCCGAAATTCATACTTTTCTTAACTGGATGTCAATAATCAAGCTTTTTCGTAGAAATGCTATCTTAATTAGAAATGCCTCCTTTTGGTCCCGCCCCGATTTATCTTTTTATTTCTGGTTATGTGCCCGAGACGTACATTTCAATCATCCAATTTTATGTGTACTTTTATCCGCTATTATACTGTAAATATTTAAATATATAATATGAGTGCTATTTTAAGTATGAGGGTTCTATTAGAAAATAGAGCAACATCTATTCGAAATCTATTATTAATTTCAGTTGGGGTTTTTTTTTTTTTTGGAATTAACCCCTTATTGGTAGGATATTTTTTTCGAAATTGTTATTTATTTATTTATTTTTTTTTTTTTTTCATGGTTACCAATCCTTACCAACACATCTAACCACTTTTTGGAAACAGTAAATTTTTAATATCTTTTCAAAATGTTAACCAACCCACTGGTACATTTGGAATCTAAATATGGTATTCAGTTGTCCGGGATCTTTTTCTATATTCTAACATAAAAATCACTGTACATATAAAGTGGTTAATTATATTTCCTAAATGTTATCAACTGTACGTCGCATAGCACGCGCCGCCGACTGTGCGGGAACAAAAACGCCGAAAGTGTGAGATGCGACGTCGAAGAAGAAGGGGTTGAGATCGATTAATGTGTTTGAAATATTTTATATTCGTAATTTTCAATACACAGATTTAAAAGTACTGACTTTTTCTACTTCAGAATAGCTTTTTCATCTGACTGCAGAACTTCGCTTACTCTAAATACTCATTTATTGCTTAGGGATTAAATCGTGTAAATATAAGTTACGGGAACAATCAAAATGCATTTAAAACTTTTATATATGTGAAACTTAACACAATTTAAAACTTTTTGACGAAAATTATCTAATTATTTGCAATCTCGGCTATTATAAACAAAATAACGACTTACCTTTTTTCAAATGTAGAAAACGTGATGATAAAATTGGTGAAGCTTAATCCATAATTTAGGCCCGTGAAAGTCATAAAATTCAAGAAAAATCTTTCAAAATATATATAACATATACGCAAAAGTTAATAGACTCGCACAAAGTCTAATACAAGCAGACACTTCCAATGGCTCAACTTCGGTTAGTAATTTTGAGAGGAGTAACTGCAAAATAGGATTTGATTAACACCTTTGCACAATTGTAAACGGGGGGGAAAAATGTTCCCATGCTTGCAAAGGTACCCAAATGCAGGTCATTTTTTATTCTTTGTGTACTTTTATCTTCAAATTAATGCCAGACGCGTGAAACGTACTTGGTATCAACAAAGTTAGTTCAGAGGGGGGGGGGGGGGGGAGGGCACAGGTGTTAATCAATCAGTCCTTGGTTTTGACAACGAAAGGGCCTCTTCCGCTGTTCTATGTGTTTCGGTTCTTTTCAAAGAATTCGCTAATGAGCGGTCGTTTTGACCAGATCTGATAATTGTATTTTTCTCCAACTGATGTTTTCGCTCTTTCCACGGTGAAAGGTGCGAAGGTAAGTGAAATTTGATCAGAGCTGAGGTGTACTGTCAAAGAATACTGTTCGTAGAAAGACACTTTTATAAATGATGTTTAGCTCTGAAAGATGCAGAGTAGCCACACAACACTATCAGACTACGTTAATTTAAAGAAATCTTTTATATTTTTCACGATAAGAGAGAGAGACATAATAAAAAGTATAGAACGGATTTGGGGGCCCCTCTGAAACCAGGGCCCAGGTGCCTTGCATCCGCAGCACCCCCCCCCCCCTGTGGCCGGCCCTGCTTCGAAGGGTTAAGCATCCTACTCTTCCATTTTAGTGTGGACGCGAATGTGCCTCTTCAGGCTGCCCCTCTCGGAGAACGCCCTCTGGCGGAAGTCGCACACGTGCTTGTAGACGTGCTTCTCCTGGTAGTCCTTGTGGGAGAATCTCCTGGACTTCTTTGGACCCCCTAGAAATCTTTTTTCAACCAAATATGTATACCGAAATTTAAAATCATCATTTTTCCTTTTTACTTCCATATATGAGGTTTATATACGAACAAGGAGCTCATGGTGTCCACATCAGATTTTCTTCAAAACTGAATTGGAGGGTGCAAACACGTCTTTTTCGCAGAACAACTGGGTGGGCGGGCTGATGGAACAACAGTTCTCATAGGCCTACATAATTTACTGCAGACCATTGGTGTATTCTAGAGGTGAAGAACAGGGTATTTGCTAGCCATAGTGACTTTTCATTCCTTTGTGACTTTCGTGTGCGTATAATCGGTAATCCCTTTTCAGGTTGCAAGAAGAACAGCGATTCATACTGTTCCTTTGCTAGAAAGTGATAAAATCAACACTGCCAAATAGTTTATCTAGCCAAAAATTGGCAAATACCCAAGGTGAGCTCATGCTAATAGCTCGAAAGGAATATGGACATTATGGACCAGACGCCACAGCACGTAGAAATTGTCACTAGTAGATTGATCATTGATTTGATTCTCTGAAAAATGTAGACTAATGTGGCTCAGTGACATTGTAGTTTGTGATATGACTGTGTATCTGGGTCAGACAAGTGACCAGTGCATGGAAAAGTGTCCCCAAAGGCATGCTTTTACAGAGTTTTGTTGTTAAACCAACGCATCACAACAAACGCAAAAAATTTCTGTAAACAAATGAGCACAACAAAACTTTATTTGATACCTCACTACATTGTTGTAAACAATACCAAATTACTGTTTCAAAGCTTACAATGGGGACGTATTGTTGTCGATGAGAAAAATTCGCAACAATGAACAACATAAATCATTTCTATCTAAGCTCTTGAGATTGATGCTTGGATTCCCTTTTTATCTTTTATAACTGCTATATTCTTGTGCTTGAAACTGTATTTTTTATACTTCTTAAGCATTTTGAATTAAGTAGTTCAATTTTATCCTCCCAAAATGTTTTTCGTTGCACCAGTTCCGAGTCTCGCTGTCTCACAAAGTGAGTCGGACTCTGATGTCAACGAATTTGTGGATGCAAACTCCTCGCTTGCTTCCTACGCTACGGCGTTTTCGCATTTTCCGGCAGTCCCCGAATACTCTCCTCAGTATCCACGAGATCTGATGGAAAGTTTTTTGGAAGACTGCTTTTTAAGTGTTGCAGAGCCCAAATACTCTCCTCAGTATCCACCAGATCTGATGGAAAGTTTTTTGGACGACTGTTTTTTCAGTGTTGCGCCGTTGATGCAATTCAGTGATGCACAACAGGCGAAAAGCAAAAAAATTAGGAAGCGTTTAGCTTGCCTTCTTTTTTGCTTTAAGATCTAAATTATAAAAGTATAATGCTTTTTCTGCGGTTTTTGGCTCACAATTAAAAACCGAAAATATTTCGGCTTTTTCTGCGGTTTTTGGCTGTGGACAGTTAAAAACCGAACAAATATCTGCTTTTTATACGGTTTTTGGCCTCGGGACAATTAAAAACCGATCCTATCCGATGTGGCACCACCTTGTCGCGGTGGATAGGCTTTGAAACTAAGAGTGCCACAAAAGTAGTATGGTGTAAAAGAACCTTTTCTTTATGATTGAATTTTTCAATAAAAATTGCGTAATAAGATGAGACTGTTGTTTTTATTCGTAGGAAAGCTGTTGCACAGAGCCTGCTTGGGGAATTAAATGCTTATAAGCATAATTTTGATGTCTTATAAATTGTAGAACTTGTTCTGCAATTTATAGAAATAAGATGAGTGTTGCTGATTGTAATAAAGGTTGGCTGATTGATTGTTTGACTAACTTGTTTCTTTAAAAATACCTATCATTATAGAACTGGGTGAAACAAACTTTGGAAATAATGATTTTTTTTGTTTCTTTAATTTTTTGAATTTTTAAAATTTTTAGTGTAAAATATTTTAATTTATTTTTAGCCAAAATGAAAATTGCTTCTTTTTATTCTCAGATAGTATGTTTTCTGATATCATGCCAAATTTTAAGAGGACAAACTCAATAACGTAAATAAAAAACTTTGTAAAAAACACACATAAGATGTTATAGGTAAGAGGATACGCACGTTTCAACCAAAAATTGTTTTGGCCTTCGTCAGTCCAAGCCCTTCGTTGCAAGCAACACAGGGAACTGTTCTTTTCAGTTCCCTGTGTTGCTTGCAACGAAGGGCTTGGACTGACGAAGGCCAAAACAATTTTTGGTTGAAACGTGCGTATCCTCTTACCTATAACATCTTATGTGTGTTTTTTACAAAGTTTTTTATTTACGTTATTGTTTAACACCAGTATTTTGAGTGTTTTTTTTCCGACAAACTCAATAGTTTTTAGAAAAGTGCACCAGACTGACATGCTGTTGTAAAAGTTTTCATAGATATATGTAAAAAGTTAATTAGTTCTTAAAAACTGAATTTATGAATCCAATTAATTATTTTTATTTTATATATAGACTATTGATGTGTGTATACACAGCGGACAAGAAATTTCATTTTCATCTCTATTTTTCATTAAAATAAATATATAATATTGAATCTTTTGCAAAAACTGCCTCTTTTTCTCGTGCCCTTAGTGACTGTATAGGATAAGTAAAATAGGAGAAATAAAAACTTAATGATTTTATTTTTTATTATCACTACTGTACAAGCAAATTTAAATAAAAACTTGTATAAATCTACATCCGGTCTGAAATAACACAATCTTTGAAATGGCACATTGAGATTGTGTGTATAAACAGGAAACACATTTGTTTCGCTGTTGAGAGGCGCAGTATTAAACTGTGCTCTCAGCCATTGGATGAACATGTTGAATGACATTTAAAAATAAAATGGAGATTTCAGGGTAGAAGAACGTAATACGGACCGCACTAAACATTAGATATTCAGAGGTTCTGCCAATTCTTATTATAAGGTGGTTTTCAGTAGAAGACTATGGGATGTTTTTTGTTTTTCTTTCCAATGGCGGGCCTCTGCCCCTGGAGACATTGCCCACTAGTAAGAATCATGTTCCCAACCGCTTGCTAGGCAGCAAAACAGCGTTCTCTGAACGTTCTTCGCTCGGCAGGAAACGAAAATTTTTCCTCACATGTGTCATTCGAATTAATTCCAGTGATGTGGAATCTAAAAAAAAAGCATAATCATTTGACTCTTGACCTAAAGTTTGAGTCAAGTGTACTAACCCGAGATCATTACAATATAATGACCAAAAAAAAAAAA
Source organism: Cheiracanthium punctorium (assembly GCA_038373885.1). Taxonomy (NCBI): domain Eukaryota; kingdom Metazoa; phylum Arthropoda; class Arachnida; order Araneae; family Cheiracanthiidae; genus Cheiracanthium; species Cheiracanthium punctorium. The sequence continues at coordinate 2,047,798 of JAWZYV010019802.1, read as the reverse complement.
AAAAAAAAAAAAAAAACCGTACTATGACACTGACATAGTACGCTATCAATAAAGTGAAAAGTTTGACGGTTTGCAGAGAACTCCTCGCTTTCAAAATGTCTTATTTCCACATTATACTGTTTTTTAGGTTCACGTTTAAGCGCTAAATACCTCAGACACTACATGAAATGGACATTTTTAAAATTTTAAAATAGCTGCGCACCCGCTGTTCATACGTGAGGAAGCGAAAATTTTACTGAAATATACTCATAACTGAATGTGATGAAACAGAATTTCATTCTAAAAAAATGTTCAAGTAATCTCCTCTATTGAAATTACTACGGGATATAACGCAAATTAGAATACTTATCATTTAGTTACTTATAAAGTAACCACTGAAAAAGGATGAAGAGAACAATTTTGGTTTCATGAAATACTTATCAACGTGGTATATTGGGATTTATTCATTTAATCTTTACAAATCTACTAATACTACCAAATGCGTATATTCTATCTTCGCTTCTTCCTCTTTGATGCTCAATTTAAAAAAGCAGCTTAGAATTACTTTGGCACAAATCGGACCGTTTTTCTCTATGATGATTCTTTGCAATTTACCCATTAGCATAAACAATAATCATTTCTCATCATAGATGCCATTAAGGAAGCTCTCCATATATATTTAATTTATGCATACTTCTTGTCAGATTGACGTATTTAGCACCACAACACATTTCATCTCGCCGTCGTGGAAAATATCCAAACGGTACCAAATATCCATGTATCCAGTACAGCGAAGCCTTATAAATCCTTCATCCTTCTGTCTCGGGATAAACAGCAAACTGTGTAATCTCGAGGAGCTATTTAGAAAAGCTCTGATTGCGACAGGACGTTAGTGTTGCAGAGTTTACAAATTTCACTAACTTTTTAATTGTTGACGTCTACTCTGTTTAAATGCCGTAAAAGATACCCCGGGTAGCAGAGGGCCCTCTGCTCTGCGAGTCGAAGGGCTTCTCTGATGAAGACCGAAAGAATTTTTTGGTCGAAACGATCGTAACATCTTATAAGTAACATTTTGCGTCTGCTTTTTTCACAAAGTTTGTATTTATTTTACCACTCTAGACATTTGTAGTTAGAGAATTGTCCACAAAACTGTATTATCAGAAAATCATCAATTTCAATAGTGCAGTGAAACTTCTATGAGAGACCACCTCTATTAAGCGACCCCCTCCCATAGGCGTAGAGTTATATGGGCCCGTGGGGCTCGAGCCCCCCCAATAAATTGTGAATAGGGGCTGAGCCCACCCAATAATTTATCACTAAATACAGAAAACTGATTTATACTAACATGAAAAAAAAAGTATTCACGCCATTTACAAACGTTTAAAAAAAACCTTTACTTGTACGTTTAAAAATGTTCCTCTTTTGGTTTCAATCATGATTTAGTATTCATTGTGACGCCACGTAACACACAATGCTACTATAAGCTGCCCTCGCCAGGCTCTGGTTAATTAAAATCAGATTATGCAATGTAAAGTATGAAATGAAGAAAAGTTCAGATGTGTCTAAAATGCACTATCTCATCGAAAATGTTTTTTTTTTCTCTCCTTTGGATTTTTTACTTTGCTTCTATTTTTAACTTATAACATGGTGGGAACATACTAACTTGGATACTTACCTTACATAGGTGTAGAATTCTATGGACCCATAGAGCTCGAGCGCCTCCAATAATTTACACTTATATATAGTAAGTCATAGTTGCCAACTACTACGGAATATAATTAACCACTTTTTGTAAACAATATATTTCTTAATTATTTTTTTCAAAATTGTAACCAGCTCGCGCGCGCAGCACAAAAATTTTGCTATATTTTAAGCCGAAAAATCATGTAGAATAAGTGGTTAATTATATTCCGTAGTAGTTGGCAGCTATGAGTAAGTTATATGTACCTGAATCAGTGGCGTAGCCAGAAATTTTTCATGGGGGGGGTTACGACTTCTGCAACTCACACATATGTATGCGGGTGTATGATAAGGGAGTGAAGAATATACATTTTGTATGGCAAAAAATTCCTCATGGGGGGTGGTTATGACCCCCCTAGGCTACACCACTGACGTGAATATATGTGGTTGTGGGGCCCGGCCCCCCCAATAATTTTGAAAACTTTACGCTTATGCCCCCTCCCCTAACGACCACTCTTTCAAGATACCGATTTTTTACCCTATCTACTTAATGTTAAAAATCCTCTAGAAGAGACCAAACAAACCTCTATAAGCGACCGGTTTCAGTGACCTGTTTGAAAAATTTCTTCTATTTTTCGAAGTAAACAAAAACCACATCCAAACCAATCGCTCTACCGTAAATTGAGCAGGTGCAAGTACACATATATTACATACAAATCTTGTAGGTTGAGAAGAGACGCGTCTCAGAAACGAGTGATTTTACTGTTGGAGCAGTGCACTGATGTCATCGTGTCTCGCGAAAAAAGAATTTCGGAGGGGAAATTGGCGGTTGCTTTTGGTTGTGGGAAGACCCAAAAAGCAATTCTTAAAGGAAAAAGATTTTATTATGGCAAACTCCGAATGAATATAGAATATCAGGACAAATGCTCTTCTGTCAGATGTAACAAATAAAGTTGAGCAAAAAGCTATTTCGGAGAGAGAAAAAAATAACTAAACAATCCGAAATTTCTAAATATTTTATTAAAGTTTAAAATTTAAAAATATGTTGGATAACTACTTATGTAGGAGCATGCAATTTCTTAAATTATAGAATATACAACTATTTTAGCTCTTTTTTTTTTCTTGGCTACCAAATGTTTATACTTTGATGGGCAACTACCTCTCTTAACGATCGATTTTTCGAGGGATGTAGGGGGCTCGCTCCCTAGAAGTTTCACAGTATATGATTATTTATAATTCGTATTTGAAAATCGTAAAAAAAAAAGGAGAAAAGAAAAGAAAACTAAACAGGCAAAGTTTTTCAAACGCCTAAGTTAACCGAAATCTACTTTCAAACTAGGCATGAATGTCTATTTTAATCTTGAATAATTTTCCACTGAATGCCTTAATTTTAAATTAGATTAGAAGTCATTGTAATATTGATATAAATTTCTAATTATAACATTTTATTAAACTGTATATCATTCATCACTTCGCAGGCATCTAGTAGCTTAACTTCTGTAAAATCATATTGATGAGACTGTCATTGTAATATTACCTAGAGGCAGTGGTACATTTATAAACACTAATAACTCATGTGCAAAGACATTTTTGTTGACACTATTTTAATACTTGTTTAAATAATATATTATTAATGCTCGTTTATATAACTAAATGTTTAAATGAAATTTTTATGCCTCTACAAACATGGTGATTAACAAAGCTCAAAGTTAGATTTTTAATGACTAGTAACAAAAAATAAATAAAAATAAAAATCCTACTAATAAAATTAAACAGCTTCAAATGTATCTTAAAAAATTAATGAAGAACAAATATTTAATTTCCACAAGGCTCACCATATCCATGAATATATAATGCCTTTAAAAAAAGAGGGGGGGGAGACGGCAGCTGAGAGGTTAAGGGAGCTTGTCCCTATTTCCACTGATCGCTAAAGCGTAGGGTCCTGGTAAAATGTCTTATAGACACTTTAGTCCTGGGTTCGATTCCTACTCATCCCTAGGTTATTTGTGTTTATCCTATGCAGTGCCAGATTAAGACAGCGCGGGGCCCGTAGCAAATGTTACCAAGGGGCCCCCTGTTCAGTGACGCACCTATATATATAATATATATATATATATATATATATATATAATATATATAATATATATATATATATATATATATATATATATATATATATATATATATATAAAATATATATATATATATATATATATATATATATATATATATATATATAATATATATATGTGTGTTCACCCTCACATTAAAGTAACAAATCAATTTCTCCAAGTAAATTAGTGTGCGGAAAAAATTCCCGTCAAAATAAAGTGGGGGGGGGGGCTAAATAGATAGTGAGACTGGCGATGTTTAAAGTTATTTATTCGTACAACTCAGGTTTTTTTTAATGAATGTTAATGTTCATGGATATATATTTGTAATTTCTAACACTTCCCACCTTTCCCATATGCAAACATATAACTAGACAAGTTTACACGCATAAAATAATAATTGTTTCTGTAAAATTTTTAGAACCTTCGAAATCAATATGTATTTTAAACTGTGCCCTTAAACACTATTTTTTTCCCTATAAAAATACATGCTTGTAAAATTATTTCATTATCTGGACGGTCTTTACTAATTATAGGTTACATATTTTTAACTTCTCTTAATTTATTTAATGGGTTAATTCATAAGAAATCGAACTGGGGATAGATAGATCTAGCACAATAATACCTCCACCATTCAAAATATACTGCATACACGGAAGGCATTTAAACTGTACATGCTTGTACAGGGGGACTGTTACTTCCACATACCGCTTGGAACACTTCTAAAGGTCATTTCGTTAGTGTTCTACAAGCATATGTACATTACTTTTCAACTTATCCTCGTTAAAATTATATAAAATATTTTGCTCAAAAAAAATATTTATAAGAGGAATAGAATAATCTATATAATAAAAAATAAAAAATTCGGATAGAACATTCATTATCGTATTACGTTCAAATGTTTTTGCAAGACATAATAATCTTAAATGTGACAAGTAATTTGTGAGTTTCTTTGTGGGTCAAGAGTATCCGAGAATTCTTTTTGTTTTCAGTTTGCCTCAGGTTATGGCTTCTCGGATACCCCGACCGTGCGAAGATCCTCTCGGTTCTAATTATTTTATTTGAACGAACATACTGGCATTCGCGCTCTTGACCTGTGGTTTCGACCGGCCAAAAATCAATTCTTTCATATTTAACGTGGTTAATTTCCGAGATTAATAAGATAATTTATCGTAATAGTGGATTCCCCAACTATAAAAAAAAATGACTTACATTCTATATATTATTATTGTTTCAAAAAATAATTCGCCTTTGTTTAAATATTGTAAAATGTAAAATAAATAATTAAGTAAAAACAAAGCAAGCCAACTACCAAAAGCCTTCTAAGATAGTTTACACCCTAGTACACCTTCGAATTTCGCCAAAGCCACACTGTAAAATACCTTTTAGATGTGTGGCTTTGGCGTAAAATGCCGTAAAATGCTGTGGATGCCTTTAAAATGCCTTTACTGTAAAATAAAAGAACTTTGGGGCTGCCAAACATCCGTTTAAAATACCATTCTCATATTTACTGCAAAACAAAATAACTTTATGTCCAATATTTAAATAAAAATTATTGTTTCGTGGGGGATTATTATTGATTATGGGGCGCGTTTTTCCTACAATCTTAATCCTATGGATCTCAGCTCTCGAGGAAATGCAGAAGGTCAACTCGCGTTCCAGAGAACATCTTCAGAAATAGCCACAAATATTTCCGTTCTATTGAGTCATTTTGAAAAGTTTGATTATACAACTTCATTAAAAAATTCTTTCGACTTGTTACTGAAAAGTCCCTGAAATGATCGGGACAGATAGACTACAGCCTAATGAATAATCCGGCCCACTGACGGATTAATACAATTTTGTGGGTGGATGCTTGGATGGAAGATTCATATATATATATATATATATATGTATATATATATATATAAATTTTATGGAAGTAAGTTGGGATTGTTTACATTAATTTCATTTTTCTCGGGAGGGGCGGTCACCTCCTCCGACCCCTTCCCTTTAATCCGCCCTTGATCAGACCCTGAGTCTGTTTTTTTGTTTCGGCACTTAGTTTTCTTTCTATATTTTATTTATTTCTGGATTCATTCTTCAAATAAAGACAAAAATGTAACATTATTGGTAAGGAATCCATTTTCTAAAGGCCATAGGTGGGTGGTGCAAGGATCTGGATACCCCTCCTCCGTTTGTCCGAGTTTCGCTTTTAGTCAAAGAAAAGATAATGATACAGTCTTTCTTTTATTTCCCCCCTTTTGGATGCTCCCTGAAATTTTTTACTGAGAACCGTGTTTTTGTTCCACAGTATTGTTGGATATACTCTTGAGTGTGTACTTATTGCTGACTTTAGAATACTCATTCAGTTTCGCCTAGGTAATGAGTTGACTAAATAATGCAGGCATGCAACAGCCACATTAAATATATTAATGACTATGTCATTTTATCTCTCACCCCCTTTTGAAAATGTGACATAAAAATAAGACACGAAAATGCGTTACGAAAACGCTACATAAAAGTAAGAATAAATGTCCGCTGAAAATGTTGGTATGTGCTACGTAAACCACCGTTTTCTATAAGCTCCGTAAGGTTGCATTTATTTGATAAAATGATTGTTTAAAAATTTCATCCGTTTATTTAAATACTATTAGTTCACAACAGCTTTAATCTATTGTTACAATATTTCGTAAGCTGTAGAATATACATCACAAGTATATTTTACATATATTTAAATACTATTAGTTCACAAGAGCTTTAATCTATTGTTACAATATTTACTAAGCTGTAGAATGTGCATCACATGTATTTTTCTATAATAGGTTACAATCCTAAAAATTTCAACATGGGGTTACCAGGTGAAATACACGATAGATGAGAGATAAAATGACATAGTCCATTAATATCGTTTTAATATGGCAATCATGAAACTAAAAAATTAGGAAGGTTCAGGGGGGTCTCCCATTGACGAGGCTCGAACAGCCGAGTTATAAATATATTCTTTCAATGAGTTGTCTACAACTGATTTACAGTTCCACTATATAGAGCTTCAGAAATTGTCTTATCCAAAAAATAAATAAATAAAAATGAAAAGAAAGAAAAAAAGAATTACAAAATTTATCTGTTGCCTTAAAAAATCAAGAAAGATAAATCATGCCAAGCTCATAGTTTCTCACCTACTCATAGCTCTCTTTTAAAACACTTTCCAATACAAAATATTTTTGCGCCAAATCTGCTATGTATTTTAGTTAAAACTGGCGAGATTTCGTAGATAAAAAAATGTTGTATTATCACTATAAATGCAATTTTATGAGACCCTGTAAAAGACTTTTAATTTTTTTAGCGTTTAACTGAAGAATATAAAAATTTTATACTCATTGTCTTGTGCTAGAAATGTATTAGTGTCTCTCAAATGCCACAGACTGCAATGGAAATTCTTTTGAGTGCTCCTGTAGAACTATTAATAATACGAACGTTATTCTCAATGGAGAGCATCATTTTGAGAGCCTTAGTAATATATATGCCAACTTTGTTTTCTTTCAAAAATCGAATATCTCTAAAATATGTTTTCAAGAATGACTGTTTTTTCAGGCATTCCTGTATCAACAGATACAGGGGGAGACCCCCCCCCCTTTTAGTTCTGTTTTTTAGACTGTGCTATACATTGGATTTTTTTCTCCTGTAAAAGAACTATAAATGCTACATACACCATTTTCAATATGGTAGGTGGTACTGTACATAGAAAAAACATAAATTTCGCACAAATCGATGTATATCCACAGCAGTTAGAACACTGGATGGGTGGACATCAGAACAGACAAATAACCGAAATCATAAGGACGTTAACCCGTTTTGGGTTCTAATGCATTAACAAATTTTCGTCGGTCGGAGACCCCCACATACTCCTAGGCACATAGCCCTTAACAAAACACAATACAATAAATCAGTTAATTAAAGTGCGAGTAACGAATTTTCAAAATTTCCAAAGAAATCGACATAGCTTAATATAATTACATTAGACATTTTTCGAGGTACTACAATCCAGGCGATCCGCCAAGACGAGCAACATTTTCGCAAAGATAAATGCCGGACACATGAAATTATTGATGGTTCGGAATACGATTGCCAACAGTTTGCCAGGAAATTTGAGGAAAAAATAGTTGTTCGTTAATGACCGCCGGGATAATACGTAAATACCTTTTTCGATTTATCGTAAAATAATAAAAATATCGCCAGGTTCGGTTCATTTTTCAAAGCATTTTTTTCGCACCCAATAAAAGTCGCCAACATTGCCGGCTTTTGGCTCAAATTTTGAAGGAGGCAGACGCTCGTCGTCGGATTATTAGCTAACCATGTTGCAGGATAGTATTATATGCTTAAAATAGATGCCTGTCTCTAATCTGCCATTGACCGTATTGTATTGAAATTATTTTGAGTGCTCCCGTATAGAAAAACTTTTAACTATACAGACACTATTTTCGATGCAAAGCTTCATTTTGTAATCCTAAATAACATTCAATTTTGTTTCATTTCAAAGAGCAGAATATCTCTAAAACTAGAAGTCAATGCCTGTTGTGAAGGCAATTACAACGGGCGAGAGAAAAAACATTTTAAGGAAATTTGTCTTTTATTCAATATATTTAATTTTCATCCACCTAAAATAAATAAGTTCATATTCAATTTTTATTACAGACCCAAATCGAATTTCATGCTCATCTGGAAACGCGCGGAATCTTTTCGCAGTCGAAAGCTTTCGTTTTGTATACATTGTTGTGATTATACAATTAGATTTGTTTACTACTCAATATTTCTCAATACTAACGAGAGATGGCGCTGCCTGACTGTGGCAGGCTCATAGGAAAATTAACTTCATCCAGGAAATATTCATAGTTTATGTTTTGGCAGCACTGGAATTTTTAACACCTAGATATTGGCAACAGCTTACCTCCCAGGTATTCCCTTTCTTTACGACCTCCAAGTAGTCAGTCAGTCACTGAACCGCGTGCTAACTATTTGTATGTTTGTATGAAAATGCTAAAATAAATTGTTAAGTTTTAATCTAACTGCATCCTCTTTCTTTAACGATGAATTGCTACAACAAATGGTAACCCGGACTCAGCAGCATTAAAGCAAATCCTTCTGAAGCTTATTTTAGAAATATTTTTATTTTCGCGTATATCTTCAACACGTGACTGCAAACATGACGGAGATCGGAGCTGTCAAGATCCCGGTGTATAACTTTGCTGACCCATCACTGTGGTTTTTAATGTGCGAGTCAACTTTTGAGCTGGGCACTCCAAAGCCAGTGACAGAAAGTCGCACCAAATTTAATTACATCATTTCCCATCTGCCTGCCGAAGCTGCCTCGATCGTCCGAGACGTCATCCTGAATCCTGATGCGACGGACCCCTACACCCACGTGAAGACCGAGTTAATCAAGCGCTGCGGCGAATCCAGTCACCAAGAGATAAAAAAAACTTCTCGGTGGCGAGCAGCTCGGAGATCGACGCCCGTCCGAACTTCTCCGCGTCATGAGGAGGCGAGCCGAACCGTACAAGGTCCCGGATGAACTGATGTTAGAGCTTTTCCTGCAACACCTACCGACGGCTGTGCAATCTATATTAGCGGCGATCAGCCCATTATCTCTGGAGAAAGCTGCGGAAGTCGCGGATCGAGTGTTGGAGGTTTCACCGGCGCCTGTAGCGGTAAGTGCCACGTGCTCAGTAAATTCCTCAGATTCCATTGAAGAACGCTTAATTGCGGAAATAAAGAAACTGCATGTACGTATAGATAATCTCGCGCGGAACCGAAGCCGAAGTCCCGGTCGTAGTAATTATCGCAGGAATCGCAATCGCAGTAATTCCCGATCAAAAACGTATGAAAGTTGCTGGTACCATTTCAAATTCGGCGATAAAGCAAACAAATGTACCCCCCCATGTAATTATTCAAAAAACGATGCAAGCGAGGCGTAGTGGCGATGACCGCCTTGTCACAGAATTCCCGTCGCCTGTTTGTCCGCGATCGCCGTACGAACTTAACGTTTTTAATTGACACAGGATCGGACGTTTGTATTATCCCGGCATCATCGCTCCAAAGACGAAATTTGGTACAAATGACCCTATCAGCAGCTAATTCTTCTCCTATTAAAGTATTTACTACCCAAAACCTTTCGTTAGATCTCGGTTTGAGGCGAATTTTTACATGGACATTTTTAGTGGGAAATGTTTCAGTACCAATCATAGGGGCTGATTTTCTGTACAATTTTAAGCTAATGCCCAACCTTGCAACAAAAAAGTTAATTGATGGGGAAACAAATTTAAGCTCCCATTGTAAAGTAGATGAGAGTGAAATCCATTCTATTAAGGTTGTATCAGGAGATAGCATTTACCATAAATTGTTATCAGATTTTCCTGAAATTACCAGACCACCCCGTGCAGATCAGGAAGTTAAGCATTCTGTAGTTCATCACATCATAACCAAAGGCCCTCCCGTTATGGCAAAGCCACGACGCTTAGCCCCAGATAGATTAAAAGTTGCAAAGTCTGAATTCGAGGATATGATGAGATTAGGTCACCTGAGACCTTCACGCAGCAATTATGCATCTCCACTTCATTTGGTACGTAAGAAAGGAACCATGGAATGGAGACCAGTAGGCGACTATCGTGCTTTAAATGCACAGACAGTAAAGGATAAATATCCTATTCCCTGCATAGCAGATTTTAACGCTGCATTACATGGAACAAAAATCTTTAGTCACGTCGATCTAATAAAAGCCTATCACCAAATACCAATAAATCCCGATGACATTCACAAGAGTGCCATTTGCACACCCTTTGGTCTGTTCGAGAGTACCCGTATGCAGTTCGGACTCTGCAACGCGTCCGCAACATTTCAGCGATTCATAGATGAGGTTACTAGAGGCTTAGAAGGCGTATTTGCATTTGTTGATGACATATTAATTGCCTCAAAATCACCGGAAGAGCATATCACACATCTTAAAAACTTATTTGAACGATTACAAAAGTATGGTCTCAGCGTAAAACCTTCAAAATGTACATTCGGAGTTTCGACCATAAATTTCTTAGGATTTAATGTTTCGCAACATGGCATTGAACCCTTGAAAGACAGAGTAGAGTGCATCATTAACTTCCCCAAACCCACTACAATCACTCAACTAAGGCGTTTCTTAGGACTTTTCAATTTTTATCGCCGGTTTGTGCCAAAAGCAGCCCACTTATTAGCACCCTTAAATAAATTTCTTGAGGGAATTAAAAATAATAAGAAATCAAGGCGATCCACACTGAAAAATCCACAGGAAATACTTCAATGGACTGAGGTTGCTGAGCAGGCATTTGCGGATGCCAAAAATGCTTTGGCTAATGCTACACTACTTCGTCATCCAATTCCAGGAGCCAAACTTAGCGTTTGGGTAGATGCCAGTGATGTCGCTGTCGGTGGTTCTCTGATGCAACTTAGCACGACCAATTGGGAACCTATTGCCTTCTTTTCTATCAAGCTTACAAATAGCCAGCGGAAATACTCCACGTATGATCGAGAGTTATTGGCCATCTACACAGCAGTGAAACGATTCCGGCACATGCTGGAAGGTCGAGATTTCGTAATCTTTACTGACCAAAAACCTCTCATCTATGCCTTCAAGCAAAAACCAGATAAGTGCAGTCCGCGGCAGTGGAGACAACTGGACTTCATTTCCCAATTCAGCACAGATATCCGACACACCAGTGGTGCAAACAACACAGTGGCAGATGCATTATCAAGAATTGAAGTCCACAACATTTCAAATTCTTCATTTCTTGACTTCGAAGCCTTCAGCGAGGCTCAGAGAACAGATCCTGATCTACAAGACCAGCAAAACATGAGTCATTCCCTAGACTTAAAGCAGGTGCCTAGTCCAGTGACCACACAAGAACTGACATGTGATGTATCCACCGGTAACCCTCGACCATTTGTTCCCCAAAACTTTCGCAGAACAGTCTTCAATCACTTTCATAACCTCGCACATCTAGGCATCAGAGCTACAATTGAATTAATTGCAAGCAGGTATGTGTGGCCCAACATGAACCGTGAAATTAAATCATGGGTGCAGTCCTGCGATGCCTGTCAGCGTTCGAAAGTTCACAGGCATACCAAAACTCCTTTACGTACCTTCGCATTGCCAGATGCAAGGTTTTCCCATGTGCATATTGATGTGGTAGGACCCTTGCCCCCCTCGGAAGGTAAGATGTATTGTCTCACTGTCATCGACAGATTTACCAAATGGCCAGAAGCCATGCCCATTGCGGACATGACAGCAGCAACAATAGCTAGAGCCTTTTTCGAGGGATGGATATCCCGTTTTGGATGCCCTTCAACCATCACAACTGATCAGGGACGCCAATTTGAATCATCCCTGTTCAGGGAACTCACGAAGATGTTGGGAACGAATAGAGTTCGCACAACGGCCTACCACCCACAATCGAACGGTATCGTAGAACGCCTGCACAGAATTCTGAAGAACTCTTTAAAAGCCCACGAAAACCCCAGATGGACTGAATCACTCCCAGTAGTTCTCCTTGGTATCCGAGCAGCAGTCAAATCTGACATACAAGCATCGAGTGCTGACCTTGTATACGGCACGTCACTCAGATTACCAGCAGATTTGTGCTCAGAGAACACTAAAGACATAACTCCTTCCTACGAGTATGTGCAGAGACTACAAAAACAAATGCAGTGTTTGAAACCAGCTCCAACCCACAGTGCAAACACAAAAAGTTTTGTGCATCCAGACCTAGCCCATTGTACGCATGTCTTCCTTCGGGTTGACAAAGTCACTCCACCCCTTACTCAACCTTATACTGGTCCCCACAGAGTAATCAGTCGCAGTGACAAGATCATTAAAATTGACATAAATGGCAGAATTGACCGTGTGTCCCTAGACAGAGTCAAGCCAGCATTTGTTTGCAATGATGTGACTGAACCGAACACTGTTGATCATCCAATTGAAAGTTTAAAACCCACTACTAGCGAGAGTTCCATGAATGTTCCTAAAACAACTAGATCTGGGCGAGTTGTAAAATTTAGTAAAAGACTAATAACTGAAATGAACTAACACTTCTGCACTATTTTGTCATATTTTCAATTTTCACATTCTAGATTTTCCAATTTCAATTATTATTATTCATGCTTTATTTGTTTTCAATTATAATATACCTTAATTTTAAACCTTCCTCTATTTATGTATTTGTAAAGCAACTTCAGTGACTGACAAACAATCTTTTCAGTTTAATGATTAAAAATGCTAACTTTCATTAAGGCAAATGATCCATAAGTACAATAGATTAATGCCAGTAGGAATTACAATTCAAAGAAACTGAATTCATATGTATTACTGCTCAAATGTTGTTCGCACAATTTTGTTTAGGACTTTTAACATTTATAAATCTCGTACTTGGAATTATTAATATTTTGAATTCTCTCTTCAGCTCTAAATGCTTGGTGCAGCCAGTTATTGCATATTGTCGTTCTTTCGCATTGCTCTTTCACTGGGGGGATACTACTGTTGTGATTATACAATTAGATTTGTTTACTACTCAATATTTCTCAATACTAACGAGAGATGGCGCTGCCTGACTGTGGCAGGCTCATAGGAAAATTAACTTCATCCAGGAAATATTCATAGTTTAAGTTTTGGCAGCACTGGAATTTTTAACACCTAGATATTGGCAACAGCTTACCTCCCAGGTATTCCCTTTCTTTACGACCTCCAAGTAGTCAGTCATTCACTGAACCCCGTGCTAACTATTTGTATGTTTGTATGAAAATGCTAAAATAAATTGTTAAGTTTTAATCTAACTGCATCCTCTTTCTTTAACGATCAATTACTACAACAACATAAACATTCGAATATCCAATAGACGATTTATTTGTGGGGAAAAAAATAATAAACTGTGTAATCGGGAGAAATTATTTTAAACGTATTGGAATCCCCCCAATTGTATGACGTCATTTTCACTTAAAATAGGTCATTTTGTCTCGCAAATGATTCAATTTTTCTGACTCTCGGAAACGAAATGGTGCTGAAAATAGCGAAAAATCGCTTAAAAATGAAGGAACGGGTGGATTTTCAGATTTTTAAAATTAACAGATTGTTTTCTATATTCTTTTACAAACTTGTGAAAAATTTCAAGCGGATCGTACAAACGATGTAGAAGTTGTTAGGCTTTTTGTCCTTGACTTTGTAATCTTTTTGCAGTCATAGAGGAAAAAGTTTTATCTTGAAGTCAGGGTTCAGCGCAACTACAAGGGGTGATCAAATGAAAAGGTACGAAACGTCCTAACCGTTATCATAGTTGTCCATGCAGCTATGAGAGCACGTAGCGAGAGATCTAGGAATGCGATTGGAGCCTTTTGTGTGGATAGGAACATGCGGGGGCCCGCAGGAGAGAGCAGAAGCTCTTGTAAAAAGCACCCTCCTACGTCCAATTGACGCGGCAGTGCGTGTGAGGACAGGATGGTGTTCACATTGCAAAATTCGACGATTTAGGGGCAGCGAGGCGTTATCCGATTTCTGATAGCGGAAGGTGTTAAACCGGCCACTATTCACCGCAGGATGATGATCGTATACTGGGAAGGCTGTGTGTCCCACAAGTCAATGAGAAAATGGAATGTCCGTTTTCGCCAAGGAACTGGCCACGTTCAAGTGGAAGACGTTGGACCATCCGCCCTACAGTCCGGACATGTCGCCCTGCGATTTCCATGTGTTGGTTCCACTGAAGAAACCACCTGTAAGGGAAGCGCTTCCACTCGGACGGCGTACTCAAGGACGCTGTGACGGACTGGGTCTCGTCACGGCCACAGGAATTCTGGGAACAAGGAATCCTGCGGCTTGTTCGTCAGTGGGATCGTTGTGCTCAGGCCTGTGGTGTATATTTTGAATAAAGTCTACATTTGTACCCACCGTGTCGTTTCGTACCTTTTCATTTGATCACCCCTTGCAGTTAGTAGGGTGATACGCTTTAAAGAATAACTTCCCATAGAGCGTAATGTATTGGGACTATTTTGAGTGCTCCTGTAGAAAAAAATCTATAAATTCTACATAGATCCTTTACAATAGAGTACATGGTACTGCAGATAAGAATAACATATATAAATTTCGTAGAAATCAATGCCTATTGACGCGAGTCAAGGACGGACAGACAGACAAATCGAAATCTTAAACACTTTTCTACCTTGTTGGAAAGTGTCAAAAAAGCTAGATCTTGAGGGGGAAAGACGAAAACTTTCAAGGTAAAGGCGCGGGGCCCGTAGCATTTGCTAAATCTGCTATATTGTTAATCCGGCACTGATCCTATGAACTGTAACTTTCCTTTCTCTGTGCTAGTAAAAACTGTCATTGTGTTATCTATCCATTCTGTTAGACAAGGACTTGTAAATGGGTTCTTCAAGCCTAGCATACATGTTCAAAATTAAGTATTTCAAATTCAACAGCAACCTTAAAAAAGCATTTTATGCCACAAAGATTGTTTGGTCAGTAGAAACGAGAAAAAAAAAAAAAAAAAAAAGTCAGGAAAATGTCAGATATATCAATTTAAATTATTTTGACCTTCTTAATAAGATTATCATGGAATTAGCTTTTAATTCTATAAACCTTTGGAACAGGTTAAGTTATTTTCCACTAATGGCGACTTTGAAATCTTTGGAATTTTGTGCATGCGCATAATAATAATCATTTCCCATACCCATTAAGCTTGAAATTAAAACATATTTCTATATTTTCTTATGCATAATCCTCGACAGATTTGATTATTTAGAAACACGAAATATTTCATCTTGCCGTGATGTGCAATATCTAAATTGCAGATACCTAAATTTCATCCTGCATAAAATTAAAATACAATGCTTTAATGGTTAAACCTAAAATATAATGCTCTCTCAAATTAATCTTCAAGAAAAGTGTATATTATGTCTAATGTGTATTGTAGAGTCCCTAGTAGCACTTTACTTCAACTCAGTGAAACTTTTTAAACTGCTATTTTATAGCGACCGTGTACATTATTATTAAATCGTTCCTTAAAAAAAAAAAAAAAAAAAAAAAAAAAAAAGAAGAAGAAGAAGAAAGAAAAGGCTACATCATAAAAGGAGAGCTTACAAGGAACGCAGATCAGACAACTTAGATTTTGATATATATTATGTTTTGATTACTAAATGCATAAAACTGTTTCATTATAATTTGATTTACTATTTACTTGTAATCGAACGACACAAAAAAAAGAAATATATTACTTTCTAGATCGTTATATCTTTATATGTAAGTGTTCTACTTTATTATTGTGACTATTACTTATAAATCCTCCCAAGAAATGAAAATGATGGATCCAAATACACATCCATAACATAATACGTCGCCAAAACTGAAACAGAAACTCGGCAAGAACAAATAACAAAACAAAGCTGAGTTGAAGTAGCAGTCTTTTTACATATTCCAATCAATAGCTTACGAGTCAAAGTAACTTTTGTGTTTACTCAAAAACTGATTATCAACTGATCCAAAATATTTGATTCTGCCAAGAAATGAGAACTTATTATCTTCTTAACATGCTTTGAATTGTTCATTAATCATTATTTTTTCTGGTCGGATTATTTTTGAAAAAATTACTATTTTGTAGTTGGCAACGTGATTATGTTGTTTACATGGTAGCCGGATCCCAGTGGAATGTGCACGGAAATTCTCATTATAAATCTATCAATGTTTGAAATAAAATGACTCTTATCATATAGAACATGGGTTCACCTAATTTTTTAACTCATATTACTCTCTTTGGCATAGGTTTTATTATCCGTTTAATTATTTTACACTCGGAATCGTTAACTAAATCTCTTGGAAATAGAGTTGAAATATCCACGCCTTTAACAGCTTGGAAACGAGGCATGAATTTTTAAATATAGAATTTATTGCTTAACTACCTCCTTCGTTGAATTGAGTTTCACAGATGATAGTTAAATCACATTTAATTTTTCGTTAAACAGTGAAACTTCTAGGAAGCGACCACCCTCCGTTCCGCGAAAAATCGATCATTAAGAGAGGTGGTCGCTCGAAGAAGCGTAAACATTTGGTAGCCAAGAAAAAAAGAATGCTAAAAAATATCGTTTAATTTGTTATTTAAGAAATTGCATACTGGTACATAAGTAATTATCCAAATATATTTAAAAAATTTAAATTTTAATAAAATATTTAGGAATTTTGGATTGTTTAATTCTCTTTTCTCTCCCCAAGATAACTTTTCGCTATGCTTTATTTCTTACATCTGACAAAAGAGCATTTATCCTGATATTCTATATGAATTCTGAATTTTCCATAATAAAAGTTATTTGCTTTAAAAATTGTTTTTTTGTTGTTGTTTTCCACAGCCAAAAGTAACTGTCAATTTCCTATCCGAAATAATTTTTTTCTCGATGACATCACTGCACTGCTTCAGCAATAAAATTACTCGTTTCTTAGAAATGTCTGTTCTCAACCTACAAGATTTGTTGGTACTTACGTATTATTCCTGCTAATCTATTTTTCCGTCAAATGAGTTGCCAAACTGTTGCCAATCGTATTCAAAACCATTAATAATTTCATATGCCCGGCATTTCTCTTGGCATAAAATCGCTCGTTTTGGCGGACCGCCGGAATAATATGTAAGTACCGATTTGTAGTATGTAATGTATGAGTTCACTTGCATCTGCTGTCGATTTGCAATAGAATAATTGGTTCGGAATGTGGTTTTCGTTTACATTGAAAAATAAAAGAAAATTTTCAGACAGGGCACCAGGACCGGTCACTTATAGAAGGTTATGTGGTCTCTTTCAACATTAAGTAGATAGGGTAAAAATTCGGTGCCTTGAAAAAGTGATCATTGGGGGTGGGGGTCGCTCATAGAAGTTTCACTGTATTTCGTTAAGATATATGGTACATTCTCATCTATTAAAATTAAGGTTCCTCACACCTTTGTGCATCATTCTTCTGTCATAAAAATTCTTTTAAACTTTACACTTTTTTTAGATAAAACTGCATTTATTCTATAGTATTACTTTTGAGAAACAGCTTTTGTATTTGCCACCTCTTGGTGACTAAAAATGGAATTTTCCTTTTGTCATTGCTAGGAAAACATAGTGATTACTTGGTTCTGTCACAGAACACGTTAAGGTCACCAAATGGAAGGGTAATAAAGCTCTTAGATGATTACCACACAAAATTAATTTTCTCTTTTAAAGTAACAACATTAACAGTTTTAATATTAGTAGTAATAACATATACTTAATAATAATACTAGTTTAACTATGTGAATGATAGTAATTTGGTATGATGTGGAAAGCATGTACCAAAAAAAAAACAAATTGGTAGTCGTACCATGTTCTGCTATAAAGCCCGATTACTTTGTTTGAAAATTTTACCTTAAGTCAAAAGTTTCTAAGGTCTGTAAAATACTAAAGTTGCACCACGTTCAGAGGTTGATGCAGACAGAAATTGGGTCCATTTTGTGGCCTTTCACAAAATTACAATTGATTAAAATGGCCCTTTTCATTGGCATTTTAGCCTACAGTTTGATCTGTTTTATCAATTATTTTACTAAAGCTTGACTTTTATTAAAAATTGCTATGAAAATTTTAAAAAGAATAAGTGTTGAAAAATCAATTCACAAAAACAAGCAGTTTTCACAAAAATGGGACTGGAAAAAATTCCTGGATCGGCACCTGACTTTTGATGTGGATGATTTTTTTAACCTTAATGCCAGATGTTTTAGTGTTTTTTATTAGTGAATGTTGAGTTTAAAAAAAATTTTGCTTTATATTTTGTAGAATATATTTTACTGTTGAAAATTATTATATACGTTACTTTTATAAAATTGATTAATTGTAATTTAACTTTTTTTTTAATTAGCTGTTGAAGGTGTAACTCTTAGAAAACAAGGAATTAATCCATATGATGCTGACATATTTCATGAGGTATAGCTTATCCTGCACCTTAACTCTTTTAAGTCTTATGAAATTTTTATTTTATTTATTTATTTTTTTTTATTTTTATTGCTTAAGCTGAGTATTTATGTTCAAAATTCAAATGCTTATTTGAATTTAATATGTAAAAAAGTGTGTATGTATCAGGTTTTTCACCATCTATTTTAAAGTGAAAATAATTTTAATATTCTCCATAAATTAAAATTTAACTTAAATATCATTAATTTTGTACTTTGAATGCATATATTGCAGCTTACCTATTAAATTACTTGTTCATAAAATATACTTTTATTTCTTTGTTTTAATCCTGAGTAAAAGTTGATTAATGATAACCTTGTTTTATAACAATTTTGTTTATGTTGTATTCAGATGCTTTTTTTTAAAATGCTGTAAAAAGGGAAATTTGAATGTTTTGAAAATTAATATTCTTTGAAAGTATTTTGAAACAAACTAATGAACTCTTTTCGCATGTTGAAATAATATTGTTTTAATTACATTTTGAGTATAAATGCTATCTCTCAGAAATGGTCTGCTTTGTATTTTATTACTGTACAGGTAAAACTTGGCTAGATACCATTACAGAAAAACACTGTGTAGTTAGTTCTAAGTAATTTAATGGTTTTACATGTATCATCTATACTGAATATCAACTATTTCTTTCGATTTTTTCATATTAAAATATATTTGATTTAAAAAAATTGAGATCTTTTGATGAAAAATGAGCTTTTCTTCAGTTACAGTACTTTAAAAATTTCATGTGTAGTTTGAAAATATGTATATTTTGTATTTTTTCAGTTCAAAAAGTAGTTTGAACTGAAAAAATAGGTTGGATTGAAAAACAGTTATATAAACTTAAAACAATGGATCTTGTATTTTGTATTCAAAATACATTTTCAGTGTATTTTTCCCAACTCTGGTAAGATTATACTTATAAGAATATTTTGATGGTTTAGCCCTTTCAAGGCAGGAAGATTTTGTTTGTGTTGCTTTTAAACAGCAGGCATATCTCAAACATGCTTTCTCCCTTTCTGTGATTCGTCAGATAAAACTACTCTTTGCACAGAAATAGTTGACAGATTAATCTGAGCCACCTACAAAGTAAAATAAATTCTTGAACGAGGGAGTCCCACTTACATGTATATTTCCCTATTTTAAAAACCGGGTGCGACTGGAATGATGAATAGCTGGCATCTCTCCATGACCATCCGGTAACTGTGAACAATTACAGAGGGTGAGAGCATTACACTTGGTTGAAATATGACCTGTACCTATCCTTTAGTATGTTTTGTTGCTGGATTGAAAAATCTAATGCACATTTTCGATGAGTTTAAGTATAAAAATGAACATTTCAACCCTCAAAATTAAATTGTGAACCATTTCAATTAAAAAACAATAAAAAATATTATACTTTCTTTATTTTTGTTATACATAGACTGTAATGTATAATTAGCCTGATAATTTCTTTTTAATTTTAGACTCCATTAGCGCTGATTCTGTATGATAGTATACTGAGCCATGCAAAAGACTGGATACCTGTTATTTTTTCGGTAATATTATTGATTTTATTGTGTTTTGTTTGCTGTGTGTGTATGTATGTTACATTTATTTAAATATAGCTTATGTTCATTTAAAATTTGCTTGTACTGTAATTGTTTTACTTGCAAATGTCAGTATTTTATGATTTTTCTTTTTAATTTTATTTCTTAGTATTCAGTGCATTGATCTAAGTACAATATTATGCCAGTGCAGTATGTATTTTAATGCTGTATTCAATCATTTATTCAGCTTTTCATATAAAAATTTCCCCTTTAAATAAAAAATGTTTTTATTTTAGTGTTTAAAAGAGCAGAGTTAAAATAATTAAATCCAATGCCAATCAGCTTTATGTTTTTTTCACTTTTAAATACATTTTGGTATTGTAACAAAGTGAGTTTTACACAAAGCAGAACTATTTGATTTTCATTTCCGATAGTTTGCACACAGCCTTATTACATTATTTTCTACTATGCTTTTATACTGAATAGATCAGTTATTAAGAAACAAACAAAAGTTTTAAAGTGTACAATATTAAGGATGCTCATTAAATATGCACCAAATATAGATTTGTTGTAATTAATTCAGAATAAGGGATAAAAAATAACAAGTTTGCTGAATTTTCTGTAGTGATTCAAAAAGATTTTGACCAGGTAATGAATAGGTAACATTCAAGAGTAAATATGAGCTGAGATCAGCATCATTTAATTTTGTTAGAACTACATCTGTTTGTTTGTCAAACAGTTTAGCAATTTAAACTACTATGTTAAGTGCTATTGATGCCTGGATTTTTGCTCCCATTTCTAACCGTATTTTCAGTAAGAATTGAATATATTAGTCTGAGTTCATATTGACCCTTAAATGCTACCCTATTGATCACATGATCAAAACGAACAAGTAATACCCCCATAATATGTGTAGAGTGCTTTGAAAACAAATAAATTATTCTTCCTTGCTTACTTAAAAATGAAATGTCATAAAATCATCTGCAGCTAGTATACTTTAATGCTGGTTAGTTTTTAAAGTATGAACATTATGAATTAAAACATTCAGCAAATGCTGGTGTTATAATTGTAAAATTAGTAAATCTTTGTAAAATAATATACATAAAATGTGCATATCAGCAGTTTGATCATTCCAGGGGGTGCAAAAGATCTGCCCTTCTTCAATTGTAAAACAGCTCTAATATCTACGTATGTAGAAAGCAAAGAAGTGAAATAATAATAATAAAAAAAGGAACAGCTTAAGTATTGCCCATCCACCATTTTTGGTGCCATATTTATTTTTGCCAAAACCCTCCCAAATACAGTGTTTTGAAAAAGGCTTACCTTCCAGATTTTTCACAAACTCCTTGTTGCAACACAGCAGCCATCTTGTTTCCAGATACAAAACCGGGAACAAAATAAATATATTTAAAACAATCATCGATGAATACTACGATACTATTACCCACATTGGCGTAAATGTAAGTGCACAAGATTTGCTATGGCTTCTTAAAATTTTATTAATTTTTGGTTCAATTTTAAACTTATTTTTCTTACAGAAACTCTTTTTAACAATAATATGAATGAAAGAAAATGTCGAGAATCCAAGTCAATGGAAAATATCTAAAAAGCAACGGTACTAACGAAATAAAATTTCAAAAATCTAGCCATTGCAAAATCATTTAAAGCTTGTAGTTAAAGTTTTCCTAATTGATATCCCTAATTATCTCAAAAAAGCATTGCACAAATCAATTTTCCTATCGCACCAACTTTTCTTGAACATATACATACCTAAGTAGAATGAAGCATCATTCTGCCTATTATATGCTGGTAACCTAGTTTTAACGTGTCTCTATAACGTGCTTTCTATTATATTGGTGTGTGCACCTGTATATAGGTCAACAAAATGAAGTGAATGATTAACAGCTAAATGTTTAAACCCTTCCTCTTTTAAAACACCATGATTCTGATGAACTAAACTATGTTTCTTTGCTCTACGAAAAACACCGTCTCTAACAACCCACAATCAAACAAAAACCCTCTAAAAATGTTATAAATCCTCATTAATTCATACATAAAATATCTGTTCTCAACTCCTGGCTTTCCTAAACTTTTCCACTTATTTGAAAATTCTTATTTTAAATTTTCCTTTAAAAACCCCTGATATTTTTCTACGCCAACACTCACATCTACTTTCCCAGAACAGAAGCCATACCAAACCATGTGCACTTACCTTTAATACTAACCCGCCTATGGGCTACCATCTACCACCAAGTTTCTAAGTGTAAATAATTAATTCCCATCTCATCTTTCTAAACAGTGGTGCTGTAATTGCTGCTTATTGATTGGCCGGCAACCCACTAGTAGTGCGACCTGCCGACAATATACTCATACTGTTACAACAGTTCGGGTTACCGCATCAGCAATTTATTGCTTGGTGACATTTTTTTGTAAAAAATTAGGATAGACAATACTAAAAGCTATCCCTGCACCCTCCCAAGAAAAAAAGAAGAAAGAAAAGAAAAGACAGAGGCAGTTGCCATTTAGAAGAAGAAAAAAAATAATAAACCAGTGGTAATAAAAAAGGAATGGAGGGAGGTGGAACAGGGAGGAAAAAAATATCAAACACATTTTTTACTAGTCTTAGTCTTACTGAAAGTGAAAATTTATATTTCCTGATTAAAAGATTCTTTAATATTATTTGTGTTTTACTAGTACTCTCTTCATTGCATCTTTTTTTTATAATTTAAATTTTGTATTTTTGAATTGCTTTGGTGTATATTTATTTATATCAATTTTCTACTTTTAGTTGTCAGATCTACTCACTGCTGCTGCACTGAGTCTTGCTGCTCATATTTATTTGAAAGATTTTGTAAGTGTTAATGTGTTTTAAGTGTAGCTTTAATATTAAATTTTAATCTTACAGAGCTATTAATTTTAAACCTTATTCTTTACGGGCTTCAGCAAAGGAGAAGATACTTGTGGAATTGTGAATATATTTTTTTATGTATTAAAATGATAACTTTTTTATGATTCGATTTGAATAATTCTTTTTTATTTGAGAGGAAATAGCTTAGGAGTGATCCCATATTAATTTAATCATGTTTTGATTTTATCATTCTGCAAATTGGAAAACTTATGTTTTTAAACCATTGCCTAATGGTTTGCCTAGAAAGGCAGTTTGTGAAAAGTCATCAGTGTTGGCCACTTTCATTATGATTATTGCTTATAATCATGCATAAATCGCCAAAGGAACACCAGATAATTGAAAAATCTCTATTGGTATC
Source organism: Cheiracanthium punctorium (assembly GCA_038373885.1). Taxonomy (NCBI): domain Eukaryota; kingdom Metazoa; phylum Arthropoda; class Arachnida; order Araneae; family Cheiracanthiidae; genus Cheiracanthium; species Cheiracanthium punctorium. The sequence goes on along the minus strand of JAWZYV010019802.1, from coordinate 2,024,245 downwards.
TTAGCTGTTCCATAAGTCGCTTTTTAATTAAAAAAAAATTATTATGCTTGTTTAAAAATGAATTTGCGCATTTTAATGCTTGCATTTTATGAGTAATTTTACTCTGTTCAATATGCATGCAAAACCTCTTTGCAAGATTGTCATCTACTGCTAATTAAGAATGACAGGTTGCATCTATATATTCTCCCTAAAGTTCTCACATTGTTTTATAAACCCATGCACTTTATTGAAAACTAAGTGTATGTTATATTATATTCCTAAGTATTATAAATAAGCATTATAATTTTCATTAAAAAAGCAGTATCTGTTATTTAAAATTTCATGATTATTTTTACACTTTATTTTTGTTTCTATATGCTTGAGAGCTTGAGAGAGCAGAGGAGGGGTACTGCAAATTTACAGAAAAGGGGTATACTGCAAATTTTGGAAGCCAAGCTGCTTCCAATATTTGTAATCCCCCCCCCCCCCCCGTTTCTGCTTATTCTTCTTAGCAATAAAATACCTTTCTGCAACTGCTCAATATGTCTTAACATGTTTCCATTAATTTCTTTTTTTCCTTGTAATTTATAAATCTAGTTTTACTTTACTCATGTTTGTTATTAATTTTTGCTTCCTCGTAATATCTTAAATTTAATTCAAATTAATTTACTTAAATTTCATCCGAATTCATTTGCTTACATTTAACTCAAGTGAAAATGTAGTAATAGTGTATTTGATACTTATTTATTTGTAAGCTATGTTTAAGTGATTATGTTTAACATTTCATATCATAACTCTTGAAGTTTCAAAAATTGCTTTTGTATATTAGGCAAAATGCTGAAGTTAAGGTATTTTATAATTCATGTAAAGTTTACGGACCAAAATATAATGCATATTGTTGAGTTCAATAAAATAGTTATTTTTATTTTTGTAACACGTTGAGAATATATTTGTAGCATAACAAAGTGTTATTGCAGAGTTTGTGAAACAGTTTTACTGAATAAATCACTCATCCACAAAAAACCCAATCAATCAACCTTATGGTACAAGCCTACATTATCATTCAGAGTGATTTAAAAGAAAGATCACACAAAGTTCCTGAAATGTGACTGTGATTTAGATGGGATACATTGTTGTCATGACTTCGACTACACATAACTATTATTCTGTGTGCCAACTGAGCATGTTATTTTGTTGTAATAAAATGAACTTTTGTCATTTTAAATGTCTTTTCAATCTTGAAACAACACTGTGCACTCTGCTAATTTGAAATGCCAGTTCCAACAAGTTCAAGCTAAGAAATTTTCAAATAATCATTACAGTTATACTATAGTGACCTATGAAAAACCACCATTGGTGCAGCAGTAACCATGCAACTGCCAAAGGACAAAATAGAGTTTTGTGTTAAAATATTAATAAAGTATCATAGCATTTTAGAATATTTTTAGTTATTTTATGCTTACATTGTTCTAAAAAAGAAACAGTCATTCAAATAGTTTTTTTTAATGATGAATTTGTGTAGTTTTATTTGGCATGTTGCAGATTTGCAACTTAAGGATTAAAAGGCTAAGTGTATATTCCGATGTAATATGGTCTTTGTTTATAAATTCATAAACTTTTTTGCATTGTTACTGTGCAGTTATAATGTAATTTTTATGTTAGCATCACCAGACCAGTTTGTTACAATTATTGTCTTTTATTTAAAGAGCATACAAGTGAAATTTACAAAAAAGTCCACTCTTCATCAGTTGTAAAAAAGGCTTTACAACTTATGAAAAGTGGACCCTTTGTATTGGCTGAAATGATCGTATTATTGATAAGTACAATTTATGTGTGCTATGCAAAATTATAATTAATTTTGCTTTCATCCATTATTTTTATCTGTTGCCAAATATTTGCCACCAAGCTATGATTTCTAATTATGAATAATAATTTTGATCAGCTGAAAATGCTGCCTGTCATTTTTTAAAAATCAATATAGAAGAAAGATTCCAATTTTTGTGCTGAAAAGTTTCATATACCAAAATCATTCAAAGAATATAGCAAAGTTTATTATTTACATGAGCTAATAGTCTTTTAAAACAAATTTCTAACTAAACATGCATCTAATTTTTTTCTTTGTTTTTGTAGAGTAAAAAAGAAGCTGATCCATCTAAGTTTCCTCCAAAAACTGACCAGCTATTATTAAAAATTTCAGATATAAAGCCTGTTCCTTTCTATATCTCAGCTGTGTAAGTTGCAGTTACAAATTTACTGATAGTTTATATCTTTTATTTTCTTCTTGTGTAATGTATAATTTTAAGATTTATATCAATTGGTTAAATGATACTATTGCCAATTTTTCTTTTAGATACCGTTATACTTTATTTTATTTATTTATTTCTTATGATTACATAATAATAATACACTGAATTTCATATTACAGTCGAACTCACTTGTAAGAAGCACTAAGAGACCACAATATTTGCTTCTTATAACCAAGTGCTCATTAAAATGGGTTCTCGAAAAACCATAAAATTTCATTATATATTTACTCTATTACTTTATTTATTTATTTTTTTTACTGTACGAATGAAGTTAGTTAATTTTCTTTGAAATTTCTCTTTTATGTTGTTGGTCTTCTGAGAAGACATATCCCTACTCAAGTCCCCTACCCTGCCACTCATAGTTATAACAAACTAATTAAAGGGAAATTTGTATTTGTCTATTATCTATTATTAGTTAAATTTATTTAAAATGTATAATAATAATAGTGGACGATCATTTTCTTTTGTTAAGAAAATTGATTTTCAAAATTGTATATTAATTAATTTATTCCTGACACTGGAGGAAAATTATATTTCTTTCAAAAAAAAAGTTTTTTTCCAATTGTATACTTAATTATTTAAAATGTAAAAACATACTTTTTAAGAAATAGCACTTCGGGTCATTTCTAAGCGACTTCTATGCTTAAGATTTTTTTCTGAAATTTGCATGATACATACAATAATAGTACACTATACAATGTATGAAAACCAAGTATTAATTTTTTGGGGTTATTCTTCATCCTTGGTTTATTTTTTAAAATGTTCAAAATCCTTTGAAGACTATTTAATAATACATAGACACATAAAACAAATACTTTTTTACTTCTTTTTAGTAATGCATTGTTTCTTAAAATAATAATAATAAACCCTTTAAATAACGGAAATCAAAAAATGATCTGTTTGAATTGTAAATTCAGCTCATTAATTTATTTAGTCAGGGTTAAATATTTTGTGTATCATTTTTTAAAGTACAAAATAATTATGTTTTTGTTTGCTTTTCCCACCTCTAGGTACCTTTTAAGTCCATATTCTGTTTTGCCATGTGGTGGCAAGTCCACATCTGTATTCTTCAACACCATTCTTTCGTTTTTCTTACTTTGTACAACAGCTGGTAAATCAATTTTGTTATTTTTCATGATTTTGCTGTGCTTAATATGATTTTTTGCAACAAATAATGTTACAAATACTAATGCTGATATATATGTTGAGCAAGCAAAAACAAAAAACTCAATATTTTCAAGAATTATTTTCGACACATTGGATACATTTAATTAGATTTGTGATGTCGTTATTTAAAATAAATAAATAAAAAGTCAGACAGAATTTTAAGTTTTCATCCCAAACCTGGAAAAATACTTTTGTTGGAAACGACTGTTCATCTCTCACTAAGTTGGGATGCCCCCCCCCCTTTTCTAATTCAAAATCTATTTAGTTTGTTGATGAAAGTATTCTTAAGGCTGTGTAATTGATAAAGCCATCAGCAGAGATGCTTCTGTGATCTCCTAGAAAAAAAAAAAAAAAAAAAAAATAAGGATCCTGTCAAAGTCAGTAGTATGTGCTGTAGAATACTTCCCTATTTACTCAGTGGCAAAACAGGGGGTTAGTATTCATTATCGTGGCAATATGCTACATTTAACCTTTCTTTAAATCATTTTATTATAAGCTGCACTGAAACAGCAGCTTTATAACTTTGGTGTACAGAGTAATGACCATCTGGATATTTTATGAAAAAGTAAATGTCTAGAGAACCTGAAATAGTCAAGAAATTTTTTAACAGAATTTGAATGAAAAACCTGAGACTAAATATGGAAAAAAATAAAATTAGTGCAAAGAAAAGTTTCATAATTGTTTTATAGTACTTGAGTAAAATTAAACTGTGGGATTGAAATTAAGTTTTTAAAGAAATATCTAGAAACAGGCATGTTTTATTGGAAATTAAAATATTGTGTTTTTAAGTTTGTAGAAAGTTCATAAATATAGTTGTCAATATGCAAAAGTATCTTTTATGCCTTTTTTCAACCATTTTAGCTTAAGTTGTTTTCATAATACAGCATGTATTAAGTATATTTTGCTTTTAGGGCCCGATTCAAACGAAACGCGATCGGTCGTCTCCAAAACGATCGTTATCTCTCTGGAAGTTCGATCGCTTTTACAAGCGATCACAAAAGTGTATTTAAAGTGAAACAAAATAGGCGATCGAACTTACAGGTTTGCTAGATCGAAACTTTATCGCCACAGAGTGAAAACGCAACTTCCGGTGACGTAGAAAGTCGCTGTTAACCAATAAAAAAATCGCATCTTTCTCTGGAAAAAACTTTTAACTTTATGGCGGCGACTAACTGTTTATTTATTTATGTTTGAGCTGCAACGGACAACAGGCTGTGTCTTAATTTTTTTCCCCAACAGTATTGTAGGTTAATGTTTTAAAATTTTAACTGGTTTAGGTTAATATTTTTTGTATGTTTATAATCATGGAAATACATTTTTAATTTATGAAGATTTTTTTTAGAAAATTATTAATAATAGTATTGTTCGTCATAATTATCATGTCGAATTGTTCGAATTATCGAATAATAATTGTTCTCTAGTTTGCCTACTGCATTTTATTTTTCTTTAGCAGAGAAGCTGTTTATAATTATAATGGAGGGGTAGAATTACTATATATTTTATGTTCTGATATATAATTAACAATCAAAGACATCATTAATATAGTGGTATGAATATTTGTATTTGTTTAAGAGGGTTGCTAGGATGCTTATTTTAGTGAGAAATTATTCGAGAAATTATTCATGTATTTTTTCGCGCTGTTTCAAACATCAAATTTAACGAGCAATAAACGATTTAAAATAAGGACTATAGATGGCGCCTGCATCGTAGTGTCTGCTAGAGTGGAACTCGAAGGCCGAGAGAAAATAAACCCTACAGAAATTCTGTTCTGCGAGAAAATTCAGCTTTCCGCAGACCTAAATCTTTTGCAGAATTCCCTGTCTGATAATTCCTATGGATTGCTTCGTAATTTTAAATAACGAGTCTTCGTTGTTGTTGTAATCTTCTTATCAACCATCCGCCGATCGATCCGCCATGTTCTCGAAAACGATCGCTTTTGAAAAAGCGATAGCAAAACACCGATCGCAGTGTCACGTGATCCAAAAGCGATAGACAGGTTTCACTTGAATAGGAAACATAGGGATCAGTCAAAAATTTCCGTGATCGCAACGGAAAACGATAGAACTCTGTTTCGTTTGAATCGGGCCCTTAGACTCCCTTAAAATCTTTATGCAAACAAGGGAATTTTATGAGAATAGAAATTTTCTCTTTTATAACTAGGTATTTGTTAAATTTGTGTGTAATTTAAACTAGTTAATAAGATTAGAGACTAAAAAGTATTTCTATTTGAGACTGGTGTTACTATGCATTTCTCCTTTAAGGTTTGCTAGTGCATTATTTATATTTTAGATGTTAGTGAATTAAAGAAATGTTTTTTCATCTCAAACCAATTAACATAGACTTATTGGACATAATTTGAATGGCTTTTTAGTGGAATCCTTTATAAAATACAAACTTAATGTAAAATTTTGACCACATTGATTTTTCTATTTTTGTAAAACATGTTTTGAAAAGAAAATCTTATGTTCACAAGCAGTATTGGTGACAATTTTATTTGCATATGCCTCAATATTTTTAAGCATAAAACATGTTTTAAATTGTATACTTTTTTTCAAAACATCTTTAAAATTAAATTTAGAATATTTCATGATGAAAAACTCTCCCCGTCCTTTTGAAATCATAGTACATTGACCAATTTTTCAACCATAATTTTATATCAGTTAATATGCACTTGTTTTGATAGTGTATTTCTGTTTTAGATTGTTGGCACCTTGCTTCTATTCTTCTAGCAGTATTATCATACCATTCTTTTTATCACATTAGTCTCTTGGTTCCCCTTCTGATGTATATTTGCAAGGTAATTTTGTAAATTTATCACTGTTTTATATTATTTTTTGGCATGCTCTGTGAAATTATTTAATCTATTTCATAATATTATGTTCTGAGAGAATTCCTTATAAAATTTTATTTCATTTATTTATTTATTGGTATTTTGCTATTTCTAAATTTGTCGTAATAAAAGCTTGTAGCAGTCCTGAAATCCCAATGACCTCAAAAGTTCATAACCATTATAAGTATACTACACTGAATGTGTACTGAACATTTCTGTAGATTTTAAGACTTTAAGAAATTAGGAATTTGCTCCGTAGTTGCACAATCATATTCAAGCATTTTTTTAGTTTTAATTATTTGTTAAGTTAACTATTACCAGTTACAATTCAATGTTTTATATCATTTTGTATGAGTTTTTATATTTTAAGGGACTGCATTCATTCTTATTTTTAAATAAATTTAAAATATCAAAACCAACTTTTTTTTCCGTTGATTTCTTGAGCCCTGTTTACAACAAATGTAAATTTCATCATTCTACAATGAAAATCGAGTGTCGTAGCTAATAGAATTCCGCAAATCTGCCGGTATTTTGATATGCCATTGAAAAAAGTGTCTAATTATGGAAAATAGGAACTACCTAGGCTCTGAACAAAATTTTAGCTAATCAGATTAATTGAGGATAGAAAGTATGGAAATGGAGGGGAAATTACAGTAACTTAAAATAAATAAGTTAGTAACATAATATAAATGTATAAAGATGCTATGAATTTAATATACAGTCTTTGAGGCTTTATTTGAAGTATGCTATCTCGTAAATTAGGATGTTTGGAGTGTTAAATTGATTGATATACCAACTATGAAAAAATTCAGGATCTGGGAATTGAACCCAGGACTGCTCCTTAACTTGTAGGCGCTCTAGCACTGAGCTCCTTTGCAACGATTCCCAGATGAAATTTCTCTCATGAGAACCATTGGCACTTATCATCTACTACAGTTGCTGATCGAACAAATGAAACATCATTTCGTAGTAACTGCAATACACTGCAGAAATTGAACATATTTTTAGAATGTGAGACATTTGATTCTGATTATGAGGTTTCTTGCATTCTAAAAATATGTTGTCTAGTATTTTCAGTGCAAAACAAATTCATTTTAGGTGGTTTAAAAATATGGTAATTTTTTTGGTTTTTTTTCCTTTCCACCCCCTCCCCCTTTTTTTTTACAAAAGAAAAGTAACTATCTAACAAGCATATTAGCCCAAATATAACCCAATACTTTCTTGACAGATCATTTCCCGTTAAAAACCTGACTCACACTGAATTTAAGCCCTAAATAATGGATTTTTCTGATTATCTTGATGAAAAGTTTCAAGGTCACTTTAAATTTTGTGTCTCGTTATATTCAAGCCAATACAGTATTATTTTAGAAGCAGTGTTTTTAAGTTTGAATCTTCTATTTAACATTAAATGATCCATTAATGATTGTTGTTAATTTTCTGAAAGTTTGGTTTTGTTTTAATATGTAAGTTCTTTTCTTAAGCTTTTGCACTACAAATTATATTTCAATTTTGTTGCCAGGAACTCCCAAGGCTTTTAAGTGTTTTACTTTAAATTTTTACTTAATTAAAAAAAAAGTGATTGAAATTAACTGGAGGAAATTCAAGAGGGGCCGGACATCGACATCTTGTGTTGGAAATGGCACAGTATCACTGCATAGAAACAGGTCAACATTTTAATGTAAAAAATCATAACAATTAATTATTATTTTCAGATATAATTGACCTATTGCCTTCATCAGTTATGTAATATGTAAGTACATTTATATGTACACGGAAATTAAAAAATTGCTTTATTTTCATTTATTTATTTATTAAATTTTATGATTTCGATAATTGGAGTTTCCGTTAGTGCGAGGTAGGTCCAGTCTTGTTCACCTCAATTTATCCACACTCTACCTTCCTTTTAAGTTTTTTTATATTTTTTTAATGGGCAGGCACTTACTCATATATCTATTAAAAGTAAAAGATTTTTTTTTTTTCCATTTACTGTTTCAAACTATTTTTTCTTGTAAAATTGCAAAAATTGGGCATACAAGGTTTTCAGATATATCATAGTATATAAGACAGATATAGGTTTATCCTCTATGTTCTAATTAAAAATATACATTACAGGGCTTGTTAAAATATAAAGTCAGTGCAGTTTTGTGTTATTCAATTAATCTAGGGATTTTGTTTTATTTATTTTTCAGAAATCTGAAGATGGCAGTGATAGTAGTAGTAGCATTTTAAAGATACTTAAAGTAGTCACACTGTTTTGCAGTACATTTGCTCTTTTAATGTACATCTCTTATGAAATTACTCACAGTTGGAGCTTTTTATGGTCAACATATGGTTGCATGTAAGTTTTTTATTCTTTTTTTTCCCCCTTGCTCTTTTTAATGATACATGTGTGGTTGTTATTTGTATATGCTTGAAAGCTATAAATTTAGGCAGTAGCTTTTAGAGTATTTAACATTACTGTCTTAATCTGGCTTATTTAAAAATATAATGATCTTTCTTTGAGAGTGATTAAAAATGAAGTATTAGTTTTTATGTTATTTATTTAAAGTGCTGCTTTTTAATGTTATATTCTTCAATTTTAATGTGATGAAAAATCAATAAGTTATGCATAAAAATATTTACATAAACACTTTTATTTAAGTTTTCATAAACTTAAATCAAAATCCATAAATTCATCAGAAAATTGACATTTTGGCATGTTATCCAGGTGATATTACAATCCACAAAATGTGATTAAACAGATGCATTTTAGGTATAAATTTAAAACATTGGTCTTATTCCATTAGATGTCATGCTTTTTGTTAATTTTGTTCATCAAAACATAAGATTAAAATTATTTTCCATTAAGATTTATTTAAAAACAAAGCTGCAACCAATTCTTTTTGTAGAAATTACCAGAATGGTATATTTTGATGCCTTTAGTGAAACATACCTCTTATGGATTATCATTTTTCATTAAGGTTGTTCTTACAGGCATATTTTTTACCAACTTCAAAGAAGATTATCAATTTGTTTTTGTCTTTTTTTTTCCCCTTGTATGTATGTGTTCTGCAGTAATTTCGTTCTACCTAGACCATATATGGGCAACCCCTGACCCACGGGCTGAATGTGTCCTGCCACAGCTTTTGATCTGGGCCGTGGTAACATTTCGAATTCCCGTTAAAAACCTATATAAACCATTCAAAATCCCATTTGTATGCCCTGGGACTTCATTAAATCCAAAAGTTTGGCTGGCAACTTTCCAAAGGTTTCCTATTCTTGGTATAAACCCATTTCAAAAGTTTTTTTTTTCATTCTTAAGGGGCTACTTTATGTGTGGTCTCATATTAATTTGGTCAAGTTCTGATGATATTTTTATACAGAAAATTGGAAAAGAACCATGTTTTTAAATCATATTAAGGGTTGCTAGTGGAGAAGTGGTAGTTTTAAGTAAAAAGCCACCAGTGTTGGCCACTTTTGGCACTTAATCACCAAGTTTGGTACTAAATTGTAAAAGTTTTCATTTTGCTATGGGAATGATACTGTCATTAGAAAATTGAAAAAAAAAAACATGCTTTTAAACCATTGTCTAAAGGATTGACAGTGGCAAAATTCATCGTAATATATCGAAAGTTGCCTAGATTTGCCATGTTTGGTACCAAAAAATAAGTTACCAAAACAGAATCCAGCTTGGCGATATCATTTACAATTGATGTGAAATTGCCATACCCTACTATTTTACAATAGGAGTAATATTTCGTTTTGGTGAATTATTTGAAGTCTGTTTTTCTTCTTTTTTTTTTTTAATCATACTTGTTTGCCATGTTAGATTAGCTATCATACATATCAGTGTTACTAAACTCATTCAAGATGACCAGTTTTGAAATTATTATAGAAGGCTAAAATGGGATTGTAAACCTTAAAACTTTTTATGATAGATTTATGTATTGTTAGCTAAGATACATTAATATGCAAAAATTACATCTCAATTAGAGATTGAAAAATTTGCGGGGGGGGGGGGGGGGGGGGGGGGAAAGATTTTGATTTTTGACTCAGACATATATAGTGAATGTGAGTTAAATAATAAGATTTAAAAATTATACTATGTTTGAGGTGACTATTTTGTGAAATATATTTTCTAATAACTACAATGTTATCCATGTTATTGGATTCACTTTAACTAAATCCACATTTTTCGTTTAGATAGTGTTTTATTTAAATCTATTTGACTTAAACTGGCTGTTTTTTAAATTTAAAATTTTTAAAACTAAATGACTTCTTCAAAAATGATCTTACCAAGTACTGTAATTGTAAAACATAAGAAAAAAAAAACATAATTGTGTGTCATTTCTAAATGTAAAACGAATTTATATTAGAAATAACTTTTTTAATTAATATTTTGCACAATGAATCCAATAACTTGGCCAATACTGTATTTGTATGAAAATAAATATCTCATGTTGATCTGAATCTTAATTTTCTTTTGTGAACTTTATGATTTATCTATTTTTATTGTGTTTATTACAGATTGTCTGTTCCAGATCTGACTCCAAATATAGGTTTATTCTGGTATTTTTTTACTGAAATGTTTGAACATTTTCGTGTGTTTTTTCTCTGCACATTCCAGCTTAATGTGTTTGTGTATACAGTGCCTCTTGCTATACGTTTAAGGTAATAAAATATTTTTGACTTATGTATATTCTTAGCAGGTGAAAATTCATTAAGAGGGGGCAGGTTGCCAACGCTAGCGATCAATGAATATCTTGTTGGTACAGCACCTCGGGCGGGTGATGTAATTCAAGACACGTGATCCTCATGTTGTGTGGGATGCTGAAATTCTTTGCTGAAGTTTCAAGTTTGTGGTGTTTGAATAGTGTTTGTGTTTCTGGTTATTTGCATATTTAATGTGGATAAGTTGCCTAGAACTGTTATGAATCCATTTTATTTTAAGATGTGTTGTTTGTTTATCATCGATAGAGGGAATTTTGGTGAAAAGCAGGAAAAAAAAATGTTGTGCAGAATATTTAACATCCCTCCCTTAGGCTTAAGTTTTTCTGCTTATTTGAATACTCTTTCATGGAATTATTTTGTGAAAAAGGCATGTTGTTCATGAATAAAAACATATGTCAAGGCCATTAAATAAGGAATTAAATGGAAAGTTTAAGGTATGCTCTTCTGTGTATTTAAATATTTTTTAGTTGCTTTACTGTGCATTGGTTTATGGTTGAGAATTTATATTGTGTTCTATGGAATATTTATATGAATGTTTTCATATGTTGTGTTGTTTTAATTTAATGTGAATTGCTGCAAGAATGAATTGTGAGGAAAAATTTTAAGGATTTAAGAAGGGTAATTTTATTCGATACATGGGTTTGGTTATATCAATTTGCAGAATTCACGTACAGTTTTTAAATTTAATATGAATCAATAGATGAGGATTTTTGCGTTGTTTGTGATGAGTTTTAATTTTATTCTGATTTTACTAGTGTAATTTTTTGTGTTTATGAAGGTATAATTTCATGAATCTCATGAGGAAGGAGATAGTCGGTTTATTCTAATGTGTTTCTGTTATTTTTAACGGTGTTTTAACATTTAAATGGAAATTTTGCTGTATATTTTTCTGTGGTAATATATTTTAATATTTTGCATCTTTCGAGAATTTTCTTTTTAACACTTACAGAATCTTCCTCTCTTATTGGATTCTTCCCTTAGCAGACTTGAGTTGTATAAGTGATAATAAATACTCTCCATCTAAAAATGATGTTATGCATGGAAGGGAAAGGGGAGTTCATGAATTTCTGTCAAAGGAGAAGGGGGGGGGGGTTAACAGAAGTGTGACATCACACACTTTGGTTAAAATCGGGGCCTCATTATCTCATAGGCAATGAGAGTATTTACCCAACATTTGTAGGGCCTTTGAATTGTTTATAAAAATTCCCCTTCAAATGTTTTGAAACTTTTTGAGAAAACATTTATTAATAGATTGTCAAATTTTTAATTAATTTAGAAATTATGAAATTTTCTCAATGTTTACTTCAAGACTGTTTTTTTTTTCTTACTTTTTATCATTTACGTTCCACATTTATGAGATCTGATATCATTTGAGGGCATTTAACTGCATTCTGACTTCATGATTTATCGGATGTATAATATCTGATTATGAACTTTTTCATTATGCTCAGTATCCAGTTCACTGTTGTGAAAATTTTGTAAATTTAGTTTTCAATGATTAAAGTTCATGTATAACAGTAATGTGTGTTTGCAAGACACTTCTGTTGTACAATGAAGGCCATAATGACATTTGAATGTATGTAACCTGTCCATTCTTGAAAATCTTGGGGCATTTTTGTACAATTGGACTAGCTGATTATTGGGACCAAGCTCATCTTATCCTGATGTGGTCAATTAACTGGAATCAATGACTGCAAATATGATTTTAGAAAGTTTTATTGATTTATCACTGTATTTTTTTGGAAAAGGGTACCTGAAATGTCTGATGTCCCGGGGGCTCCATGATGTCATAATTAGGGTCTGTTGAAAATAAAAAAATTCTAAATCAGCAGATTAAATTTTGAAATTATTAGAATTAGAGGGTATTTTTCAATGGGGTTAAAACAAATGTCATGCAATTTTTCTTTGTTACTTTTACCTTCCTTTTTTTTTTTTTTTTTTTTTTTTAAGAAAAAGCCATTCAAGGTTGGTTCTGAGAATAGGGTTGCAGCAGAAATTCTGCCCCCCCCCCCAAAAAAAAATGCTCACATATGTCATTGAAACACGAAGTTTAAAAGCAAAATATGATCTCTAACATGGTGCTTTGTTTCTGAATTGCAAGTATATGTTTATGTAAAAGAGTGTGGTCTGTGACAAAGGACAGGGAAATGCCAAGGCTATAGAAAATTTTCAAGGCATAAAATTTCCTCAAAAACTCTAATTTATATATAATTTGATAAATTAATATTATTTGTGATTTTTTTAAATCTTTGCATAACATATCCCAAACTTTTCATAATGTTCTTCACATACTCCTCATGTGTGTGAAACACATTCAACTTTCTCCTCCATCATTTTTTTCAAGAGGAATAGTTTCTTCTACACAGTTAAAATTGCATGTTAGTTCTTGTAAAAGTTAACTTGGTTCTACTACAAGAAGATAAATCACTTATAGTTATTTTTTAACATGTATAGCTAACAGGAAAATTCTTATATCTCTTTAATTTCTTGCACTTCAGCTGTATGTAATAAATTTTGCATACTATGTACGTAAAGGTATGAACTGTAAATGAATGTACTTTACCTTTAAATTAGAGTATTCAGTTGATGTTATACATTTAATTTTTTGTTCTGTAAGAACATGTATAATGTGTGTTCCTACAATACACAAAAAATATTTGGATGAGTATTTCATATAATTCAATTCTCACGCACTGTGCAAAACAATTAAATGTTGTAATTTTCCTAATGAAACTTATTGTCAGATTTATCTAAATATCCGTTAATGTGACAATAGCCATTCCATGTCATACTATCTGTATTTATATGGAGAAAATTCTCATGCAACATCATTTCATACAATGCATGACCTTTTAACCATATTCTATGGGAGTAAGTACAATTGAAATTTCTGTTTTATTTTTCTATAATAGACTAATGTCTATCAAAACATGAAAACATAAAACCTAGTTTTAAACATTTGTATGGCATTTATTAATACAGATTGTTGTCCCAGTATAGTTTATTAACTTAACTTCACATTCGCATGTCCTCCAATTTGCCAAGTGGGCCACATTAAGGCACATAACAAAATATAAGCTATACAAACACTAGGGAAATTTCTCAGCTCCTACTAAATGTTCTTACACACTACTATTCAACATCATATTCATGAAATTTTGAAGATAGCTGGAAGTAGTTATGTAAGCATACTGTTAATATTTTTAAATGATACCTAGTGTGCATTGAAGAAGCACATTTAAGAATATTTGAGGAGACAGCAACCACTAGGGGTTTTCTCTTTTTTTGGGGGGGGGGGGAGAGGAGGACCTAAAAGTACATTTTTCTCCTCAAGAACTGTGTTGAAAAATGATTTTTCTATCCCCACCCTTTCTATCAAAGCTACAGAAAAACATTTTTCATGGTTTCTTGAGAATTTTACAGATGTGAGAAAGTACTTTACTGCTTGTTTCCTCCTCATTTAAGCTGATACTGGTGTCCAAAGCCATCAATGTTGGCTACTTCTAGCTGCAAGAAAGCATTTCTTATTCCTTTTATTAGTTTATTTCAATTATTGTATACATTCCTAACCTATGTAACTTTTATCTCTTAGGAAGGAACCAATCTTCTACTTATTCATTCAGTTGATCATCATAGCCATTTTTAAATCATATCCATCTATTAGTGACATCGCTTTTTATCTTGCATTATTACCTGTGTGGAGCCATTTATTTCATTGTAAGAATATGATTCATCACTTTATTTTTTAATGCTTCATTTCATAAAAATTAAAATGTTTTTCATTGTATATTTTAAAGAATGTGTTCATGTTTTTTATGTGTAATTTTTAAAAAGTATTTTTAGCAAATTAATATTTAAAATACATAAATAGGATTATTCCCTGTGTGTATTCCAAAGGTGTCCGTTTCTTAATTCTTTGCCTGTACATTTAATTCATAAAATAAAATTATTTTTTTGTAGAGAACAAAATAATAACTTTTTTTGTAATATTACTTCTAAAAAAATGTATTCGAACTTTCAAAATATTTTTAAATGAAACATTTTCTTGTAAAATTTTCTATCAGTTAACTTAACAAGCAACAATTTAATAAAAGCCTTTTATTACCAAAAAAAAAAAAAAAAAAAAAAAAAAATTTCATTTCAAACTTGGCTGTTTCATGAACCATATTTAATCATCAAAGAAAACTATGTTCAATTCTATTTTCAAAATTAGTTTATTTATTCATTTATTTATTTTGTAGATGTGTCACCATAGGTGTAGTGTCGGGAGAAAGGTGCACCTGCTTCTCCATCATTGAAAATCTTTTGATTTAAAACATTTATTTAAAAATTTAAGATAAATTTTCCTTTTCTACTCTTGAATTTAGTATGTGCCTATCCAAAATTCATGGACACTTTATGTCTATGTGTGTTACAACCAGATTTTGTGTAATTATAATCTGGTCATAGTCTAAAAGTTTAATTTTACAAATAATCTAATGTAATCATAATCTGAACATTTAAATCCCTGTGTAATTGTAATCTAGAAAATTACGTTTCTAAATTATGATTAAGTAATCATAGTATAGTCATAATCTAAGAATCTCATAATTATAATTGTTAGTGATGACTACAGCATTACATTCACTCTGTTTTAGTTTTTATATCAATGAAGATAACAGAAAAAAATCATTAAACTGTGTAGTCTTAAATTTCTCAGGGCTCCTGCTTTTGACATTCTATTCAAAATGCTGAAAAAAATCTTGAATCCTGGTTTAACATGTTTGCTCACATTGTTACAAAGACGGAAAGCCAAAAGTTGTCCTTTCTGTGTCCAATGTTGCTTTCTCTCATTGGTCTTCTGGGCCCAGTAAGGCACTTTGAGAGTGGGAAGGGAAACAAGGCTGGAGACAAAAAGTAGAGCATCTTAGCTGTTGTATTAGTGAAGGGCATTGCTTAAACAGGTTAAATATGTATTCAAGGATCCTTTTATGTGTGTTGTTTTACAAAATGTTAATTATTTTATCTTTTAAAAGCATAAGTTTCTTTTGAGTGTATTTTTGTTAATTAGTTCTGACCTCTGCATGAAAATTGTACAATTAAAAAGTTACAAATGTCCACAATTCTTTTTTTATATAATCTTAATCTTACCATGCATAATTGTTATTGACAAAATGAATATTTGGTATTGCCATAATATAATTGTAATCGATTAAGCACCTGCATATACATTTCAAAGTCTAGTTATAATTTCTCACTAAATCATTCTCAAATAGTTTAAAGGCAATTTTAATTTAATGAAGAGGACACATAAGAATGTTTGATTAAATGTTATTAGTTATTTTACTTTAGAAAAAATAAAGCTTGAGAAGATTTCTTTTCTTTTCCAGTGTGTCCACTGGTAACTATAAAAGAAACTTTTACTACAAAATTAAAGGATTTTGGCAGGGAAAATTAAAGGAAGCAGGCAAAATTAAAGGAAAATTAATGGCAGGCAAAATTAAAGGAAATTTGGCAAAATTAAAGATGTAGCCTCATTCAGTTCATAAAGTACCATTTTCATACTATTTCAAGTATTTGCGGACATCCTTTATTTCATCCAACAAATTTGGTGATTGAAAAAATGACGTTCTATCCTTGATTATTTTTTCTGCTTGTATTCTAATCTTTATCTGCTATCAGAATGACATGTAGGAGCTTTCTTCGGGCTGTCTATTTGCATGTCACAGTTATTTTAGGAAACATAACAGTGATTTTGGAAATCATGATACATTTTTCTATTCATTAAAATTATGATGTATGTGAGAGATTTAGAAAATGTATGTATAGTAGACTCGCACACTATAATACAATCTAATTTATATGAATTGGATATTACACAAGTTTTTCACGAGTACATGTATTGGAGCTAAAACAAACTCATCACCCACATCATGAGATTTTTGGCAAACAGCAAGAAGTGTCAATGTTTTATTACTCTATGTGGAACATGGTAATGCATTGTTAGGGAATGGTTTAAAACAGTTAGAAGGGTGTTAATAAGTATCTAAATAATTGTGCAAGTGTTTCGAAAGTCATATATATACCCTATCTCACAATGCAAAATTTTCACTTATGCAAGGGTTCTTGGAATGCTTCCCTCGTGTAAGTCAAGACTACTGTAAATAAAAATAATTGTATGTGTATGCATATATGTTCAATGTTTACTCCTAAATGACATGACTGATACGTTTGAAATTTTGTACAGGTATGCAAATGAACAGAAAAAAACATAGGCTACATTAGAAATCTGAAAATCCACCCATCCCATTTTCAGCTTAAAAAAAAAAAAAAAAAGCTTCTTTGATATCTGTGAGTAAAAAAATTGAATCGTTTGAGTAACATATCTGGGTATTGTAAGTCATTTTTATATCATGAGTTTAGAATTGCTTTATAAAATTCCAGTTAAATGATTCTGAAATTTTTCTTTTCAAATTCACCATAATTGTTTCGTGCCAAAAAAAAATCTTAAGCTTTGTAAAATTCTAAGAGTCTTGCTAATCTTTTTATAGTGAATGATACAGAAGTAGCAGTTTTAAATCTTAAAATATGTTATGTAACAACAAAAAGGTTCTTCAGTTTTATTTTTTACTAAATTTAAAAGAGTGCAAAAGTCAGAATTTTAGATTAAAAATTAAATAATTTTAGCTATCGCATTAATGTGCAGTTTTTTATATTATGATTAAATTGATTCAGTATTATCACAAATTATAATATTTATTAGATGATATTAAAACAGTACTAAAAATAATATTTAAATTCATCAATTATTTATGTATCTTTTAATTTTGTTTTTGTAGTCATGAGGCAGAGATTCATTGTGTGTTGTGGCTTAGCTAGTTGCACATTGCTAGCTCCTACATTGTGGTACTTATGGATATATTCTGGTAGTGCTAATGCTAACTTTTATTTTGCTATCACTCTTGTGTTCAACACTGGCCAGGTAATTTAATCATCCTATCCTTATCATTTGTATGTATTATTATATTTTACAAAAGAAACTTCAAATTTTGCTTGAATTAAAATGATGTGTAATAATCATTTTTATTGTGTTTAACTTATGCATGTGAAAATGATATATTATGGGAAAAGGGTGTTTTAGTGCTCTTACATTATATATTTATACAGTAAAATCTGTCTTAAATGTTTGTTTTTTTTTAATCATATGATTTTCTAAAATAGGTAAAAGCAAACTTATGTCAAAGCATTGGCGTATTTCCAAAGTAAATTGCAGTATTTCATTTTTTGTAAAATTACAATTGTTACAAAATAATAAAAGCTATCATAATGATAATTATTTGGTGTACCAGAAGGTTATGTCATTTTTTCATACAACAGTATTTTGCCTCGCCAAAACTACTGAAGCTAATACAAAATTTGGCAGGTATGTGAGTTTTTTTAGTGTAGGTGTTAGTTAAGCATTTTATGAAATTAGTAACTTATGGGGAATGGGCTCAAAATGTTCTTTTTACATATCATACATGATCTCAAAGAAGAAAAGAGATATCCATAAGTTCTTGCTCTAAAAGACAACACTCAGGAATATCTAAAAATCGATTTCAGAACATTTTGAATATAATCCTCCAAGGAGGGTAGAGTTGAAAAAAGTGGGAGGTTGGCCATTTTTCTTGAATGAAAAAAATGTATATGTATATATTATTTATAAAATTCTCGCTCTAAAATTTAACAAATATGAGTCCTGTGCTTAGGCACAGCTTGTTTGTAATTCAGTACTTTTTGAAAAAAGGCAAAATTATCATAATTAGCATGCCAAGGCCACCATCTACACAGTTCTACACAGAATATGAATGATGTTGTGTCCAGGGATAGAAGATTGCACTATCCCCGGAAGATGAGTGCTGTTGCCCCCTAAGGGGCAATGGCACTCATCTTCCGGGTTTGACTTCTGCATTGGTCCCTCATTTTGAGCCTATTCTAGAGGAAGGACCAGTCTTCCTGAAAGCGGCATCCCCAGAGGTATCGTTTAACAACATTGGGGGCATTGAAGACACGACGGATTTTACGTGCACCAGCTTATAATATGAATTAAAACACAATATACAGTACAAATAATTATTTTCTGTCGTTAAATTAAAAGGATTAGTTACATTCGTCATTTTTCAATGGGTGCCTTACAACTATTTAAACAATAAATAATACTATGCAAATATATATTTGCAGTAGTTTCAACAAAAGATACTACCTAAAATTTTTAGGTTCAATTATTTTATCTATGAATTATCAGAAAATATCATCTTCAATGTTATAAATTCACTTTTGATTTCATTTTATCTGTAAAAATTAGTCAAACACCCTTTCACTGTTGAAGATGCATTTTAGGAGCCAATAACTGTACTGTTTACCCTATAAAATAAATTATAACAGTTTTAAATGGCATCACAAGAAAAAGTTTGGGACCATTTTGGCCTCCATCACTTTCAGGTTTTTGGAAACACTCTCTATCCATGTACTTTCATCATGTAAAAATACATTCCTTTACATATTAATTTAAAATTTTCTGCTATTGCTGTGAAAAAAAAAAAAAATGTGTGGTTGTAAAAATAAATAAATGAATGAAATAAAAGTTTCTTCTGAAACAGATCTGTTTTGGAACACATGTTTTATTTTATTTTATCCATGAGTATTAAAAGACTGAGCAGAGAAAATATTAAAACCTCTAAAAAGTTTGAAAAGATTGCTAAACTCAAAAATTTGCTAGTTAAAGTACTGTTTGCAAGAAATTATTTTAAAATACAAATAGCTATTTGTTAATTGATAAATTTGGAAAAATAACATGTATTAAAATGTTACCATATGCTGATGACCCCCCCCCCCTTTTTTTTTCTTTCTTCATGCAACAATAGAAAACATTTGCTGAAATAAACCATACATTTCTTTTGTCATTATGTCTATTCTCTGTTGAAATCAGGTGTACAATAATAGATATTCTTGTGAATTTTTTTCCAGGTATTTCTACTTACTGATATATTGTCTGCTTACATAAAAAGGGAATACTACTTGGAAAATGGTGTCAAATATAACAAGGATGGATCTCTTGTGTTGATGCGATTAATGTAATAAAATTTTAAAAGACTTTTTTTTTTTTTTTTTTTTTTTTTTTTTTGTATTGCATTCACCTAAGAAGTACTGATTTAAGAAAATTATAGATTAGACATGCATTAAGAAACTGAAGCAAGTATTTGCCATGTTACTAAATTGTAATTTGAAGTGATTATTTTGAATGAATGGTAATAAAACTTAATTTTGTGTATACATGATTATTTGCAATTTTTAGATAGGAATTGACCAAAATTAGGCTTACCATTTGTCCCAGTTTAACCAGGATTGTCCTGTTGTCCTAGTTGGTTTGGCAATTTGTTTTGGTTGTTGATTGACAAAAAATTAATACTGATAAGCTTGTTTTTATAAAGTTTTTTAATTGAACATTGTTTTGTTATTTACTAATATAATTCGATTAAAATTTATAGTGAAGTTTTAAAACATTTTTAGAACATGAAAGCTCTGTAAGTTGTTAGTAAAATATTTTGGTGCTGTGTGTTCTTCCAGTAGCTTTAAGTTATTACAAATTTAGCCTGACTTAAGAAGGCTTATTAAAGGGTATACTGACAAGTCCTATATATTTATCAGCTTCTTCTTTCTGCATTACATTTTTATTTGTCTTAGTTCCAGTCATCAGCCCTCTGTTCTTTTTACTTTCCGAACATGTACCATGTAAGGAAAGTATTGTAATCATGAAAAAATTTGACTTCGAGATTTTGGTGTTTTTACACGTTTTGAGGGCTTCTGAATCCATTTATGCTATTTTTACGAGATGTATGTGTGTGTGTGTGTATGTGAGTGAACACGATAGCTCCTGAACGGAGCATTCGATTGAGCTCAAATTGGATATATATGTCATAAACCACCGTCGCAAGACCGGTATTGATTTTGGTGTGTATAGGATTTATGGTTTTTCTACAGGGCTACGACAAAGATTTCTTTTACATTATGGCCTATGGGGGAATTTCTTGAAAGTGCGCTAGCGTTTAAACGATTCATTCGATTGAGCTCAAATTGGGTATACATGTTATAAACCACCGTTGCAAGACCGGTATTGATTTTGGTGTGTATAGGACTTATAGTTCTCCTAAAAGGCTACGACAAAACTTTCTTTTATGTTATGGCATAATGGCATATGGGGAGAAATTCTTGAAAGTGCGCAAGCGTTTAAACGGTGCATTCAATTGAGTTTCAATTTGGTATATATGTTTGAATTATTCATCGATTAAAATTTATTTAAGTGCTTGGTAATGATCTTAATCGTAAGTGTTCGGAAAGTCGAGTGGAGTCACTCCAGATTTTTTGTATTATTTTCTCTCAGGAAAACTTATACAGGGCTGTCCACAAGTGATGTCACTCTTGAGAGTAGATTCGTGAAATTGTGATGGTTTATCACTAGTAGAAGGGAGAGGATAACAAGAAGTGTTACATCACACATTTTGGTTAAAATAAAAACATTTAAAATCAGCAGATTAAATTTTAGAGTTATTTTTAATAGTAAATGATTTTGAGTAATTTCTATTTTATGAATGTGTATGTATACTTATAATTTTATAAATGCTCCTGCAATTAATGTGGCAGTGATGAAATGAGATGGCAGTTTTATTTATGTAAAACTAATATTAAGCATAGTTTTAAAATTAAATCTGTTTTAGAGTATTTTGTAATGATAAAATAAATATTTAAAGCAAAATGGCTAAACAATACAATGGAACCTGTCACCTTTGGAAGTACCAAAACCTTTGGAAGTAACAAAACTGATATATAAGTGGTCACCTTACAAAGGTGGCTAAATATGGTGGTTGTAAAGTGAAATTTTACAAAAGTGTTCTCTATAGATAGGTGGTCCCTTTACGAAAGTGGTCACTTTACCAAGTTCCACTGCACTACTGTTTTTCAATTACACTTTTGTTATAATATTTTTTTACAATTATATATTAATTATTTTTATTGTTGATTCTGTTTTATTTCATACAAAACAAGTACATGAATTATTATTATTATTTTGCTCACAAATGTCATTATAGTTAAATTTAAAAATGTGAAATATGATCTGTAGCATAGTGCTTTTTCTCTGAGCTGCAAGTTTTTATTAATATATTATACTGTGACATGTAACAAAGAGGGAGGGGTAATCATGAATTGTGACAAAAAAGAAGGGGGTGGTGCAAAAATGTGGAAAAAACGTGTAACATTTATGGAGCAAGCAAGTTATCTGAAATTTTATGTGAATTTCTTTGTAAACAGCTTGCAAATACAGATTAGAATTACTTAAACAGTTTTCTCTGATCATTTTTGGACAAATTGCTCTGAAAAGCAAATTTAGTCAAATCTTTTAACTGAAATAAAAATTGCCCTCTATAGCAATAAAGTATCACTTCTAAAATTAAGTTGACTCATGCACTGAACTCATGTTTAAAAAAATAGTAAAAGTAAAGATAATTGGGAGAGTTTTTTCTGTGTGCCTGATTGGGAAGAAGCAGCAAAATCACAATATTGACAATAATATATGTATTATAGCTATCGTAAGATAAGAAGAAATGTAATTTTCTACAGGAGCAAGACTTATACATTTATTTTACTGGAATTAAAAAGTATGGTTATTTTAACAATGTTCAACGAAGTCAATTTTTCTGGATTTTATTTATCAATGAGAACAATAGAAATTCTGGGTCTATGTAAGATAGACCACACTTTCAACTAATGCTGCAAATGCCTCTGCAGTTAGAAGTTACCATATGGGATCATTCAAAGTAGTTAGGAGGATTCCGTTGTTAAGAGTTGTAAGAGTATTGAAAATAAACTATGTAAGAATACCTGATAGTTGGATAATAATTTTTGTGAAAAAGAACTATGCAGAAAAAGCAGTATGAATGAATCATCCAGCTGTGAATTTAATTTTTTCATTACGAAGTTGGTGTCTATTTTAACCACTCACTTTTAAACAGCTTACTAGATCTGAAATTGCCTGTAAAACATCAAAAATATTTTACCTCATTAACACTTACTTGCATTGATAGATTTATAATTTTGATGTTATTTGCTTTCTATGTTGTAACTTTTTGTTTTATTCTTGACATCAAGATTCATTTATTTATTTACCTTTTATTAAATAGAATTGGAATAAAATTCAATCTAGCACTTAGAAATTGGCTTTTAGTTCTTACCTCCTGTATGTATATGATTGTTTTTAAAAAATGAAATTTTTTTGCTTAATTGCTATTTGTTTTATTCAATTCATTTGTTTGAAGGTTATCTATTTCTGTATGAAATAGCACATACAAAAATAAATAAACCAGGAATCATCAAATGCCAAGTTTACTTTTGTGGCATTTAGCTGTGTATGCAGTTTGCAGTTATATACAGAATTAATTTGCATCAACTAGTTTCAAGTATTAAAAATTTAAGTAAATAATTTAAAGTTCATGTAAAAATATTGCATTAATTTAAAATGTGTAATGAATGATAGAACTTATTTTTGAAATGAAACTGAATTATGCATTATAAGTAGGGGAAAGGGGGTCACAATGACACAATAGATAAAATTAGAAAAGTATGCCATAATTTCAGGTAACCTTTATTGCAACACTATGGAAACTAGACACTGCCACAATTCATCAATATCATTACATTTAAATTAAAGCTTAAACTTTTTTTAATTGAATGCTGTAATGGCCTTTGTTCCATTGATAAATTTTGTACAAATTTTGAGTTTCAATTTAAAGACTTCTTGCGGGGTACAGTGGGACAGTTCTACACTGTATGCAAACTTACCATTTGTAGAGGTACAGAAAGATCAATGACACTATTATAATATCCAGTAGATTTCTGATTTTATTCCATGATAAAATGAACTTTTGAAAACATTTTGTTATCTTTTACTGTTTAATTTGATATTACTTTTTTAATTTTTTTAAAATTCATTTAACAGTATTTTGCCACTCTTAAAGGTGTTTCCTCATAAGCATTTTTAAGTCATGTGATTTGCTTTCATACCTTCTGTCTTGAATATCTCAACCTGTATTTAATGATGATAATAATATTTTGCCATAATATAGCTGATTTTATATGTGCCTTAATCATTGTCCCACTATACTGCAATACCTCTCTCTCCCTTTGTGTACTGCAAAGGATCACAAGTGACAACTTGAATACTTTTTGAAGATATTTTTTTTTCAAAGAATAAAATTAGAATACATTCTGATTAAAAAAAATTACAGTGAAGGCTAAAAGATATCAAAATATTGTTCTATATTTAATTTTTAATTTAAAAGAAGGAATTATTATGAAGCAAGTAAAAATTGTTCCACTGTTCCCTAATTATTAGTCAATACTAAAAGAATTCTGTTCTCTAATCTATGCTATCAACAAACTAACTAGATTTCATTTATTTACTTATACATTTTTTATTTCCCACAAAAGGCCAAGTACATAAACATTTACCCTCTTGAGTTAATATCAATGAAGTGTTTTCTGATACTTAAAACTTTGTATTTTTAATGCATTTTCTTTGTATATTTATGAAATGTTTTCAACTAAATGACATTTTTATTTGTAAAATTACATTTTATTTACCATTAAAAAGTTTTTTTTCAGTATTGTGTTGCCTTATGAATATTTTTATAAGGAATTAGAACTTCCTGTATGTATGGAAACTCTTGAAAAATAACAATGAGGTAAAAAGGTTTTTAAAAAAATTATTATTATTATTATTTTTCCAATGACACAGCACTGCCATACGCACATCAAGCTTGTCCATTCGATGTCTCTCACACACACTAGACACACTTATTTATTACTCCAAAATTTTCTCAAAAATCTGCCTGCTCTTATGGGCCAAGGGTATAATTTTGGTATTAACCAAGAGTGTTTTGATGGTAGAATCATCAAACTAGAGTAGCCAGCTTGGAAATCAAATTTGTGAATTCGGTTCTCATTGCTGAAAAGGCTGTGGTAGCCCAGTCATTTAGTTTAAGGCATCAAAGTGTTCAGTGTTGTGATCCGTTCTCTCCTGGCAAACAAACAAACCAACCAACCATTGTGTACATGTAGCGATCTTGTTCACTAAATCTGTTTTCTGATAAGTCTTCCCAGTGATCTTTTGCACTTTTGGAGAGATGTCAATTTTCTGAAGTCCTCAGCATTCTGATGAAAATGATATCCAACATAAGTGCAAATAACTTTAAATGACATATTCACGTCTTCTAACAAAACTTCCAGAACATCAAAATCCACCACAGATTTGGAGATTTCAACTTTGTTATGGTTTTCTTGTTATCATTGTGTGGTGGCACGGGATCTATACCTCGGCAGCTGTCAGCCGAGCAAAGGTACCTTTTGTCCAGTCAGCTGATGCCTTCAGCTACCTCATAGCAGTTCTCGGGATAGAAAACAGCTTTCCCCATACATTCACTTTAATTGCCTTTAAGATACTTTTATGCTTTAATTGTCCAGTTATTGTCTATTCAGTATTGCTTGCACTAAGAGGTACAAATACTAAGCCATGCAAATATTTTACCATACACATTAAAAACGTTATAATGGATGAAAGTGCTGATTCTTCAATTTTGCTGAAATATTAAAATTACATATTTTAGCTTTCCAAAACCGTTTAAATTTTATATCTTATTTATAAATAAAGTTTTGGCTGTTTAAATGTTGCACAAATAACAGATTCTACATGTGTTTAAAACTTTTTGTTTTTTGCTTTTTCTCAAAATCAAATTTTACACATTTTGGTTTAACATAAAATAAAAATTTACCAATGAACTGTCTTGAAATTATGCATACATGCTTTACAGACATTAAAAAAGAGAATAAACTATACAAATTATTATATATATATTTTACAATTTTTTTACTTTACAAGTTTTATATTTTATAACGGTTTCTATTTTAACTTGTGAAGAATTTTCAGAAATATTTATATATGCATATAGTTTAAAGACTAGCCTCTGAGATATTCAGATGATTTTTGGGAGAATAGTTTACTCTCCCCAAAATGTCATGGTGATCATTTAATTTATCAGAGATTCTTTCCCCTTAATTCTCTGACTAAATATGCCCTTCAATAGAAAAAAAAAATTATTTTATAGATTTCCTAATATTAAGTCATATATATACTAAAATGTACACCTGAAGTTAAAAATTTAAAACATTCTGAAAAAGTCTTTGAATATGTACAGTTACCTTTAACTGTTATGCAAAAAGAACTTCTTTTAAGTTTATCAAGTAAGGGTGTACAAGAGCGATTTAGAAATGAAATTATCTTAATAAATAATTGAAGTGAAATAAATTCGGGATTTAATTATTTATTTTTACTGAAAAAAAAATGCCTATGCGAGTTTCACTGGCTTTCAAAAATCCTAGTTTTATTTTGATTTCGGAAGGGAAGCCACAGTCACTTTCACTCTCAAATCGCTATTTGAATTGGGCTGGTTTGATAAATGCAAGTGGTATATTATATCCTACACCTTCGATAAAATATATTTTTTCCTTCTGTCATTCACTATCTAATCTGCTATTTAATCCTAATTTCCTTTTATGGACATTTATACCATCACATTTAGGATACTAACTGCTTCCTGGTTACACGTCCCCCCGAATGTTCCTGGGTAGGAATATGTTAAACAGTAAAATTCATTTTGTATCGCAACTATAGTTTACGTCACCGTAGGCGGAACCATAACCCCCAGTGCCGCCAGAACCATAATTAGGGCACCCTAGTATACAGGTAATATGAAAACTATCCCGTTCAACCGATCGAGATACTTCGGATGTTGTCCTTCATAGGAATGAGCTCAAAATTCTGTGAACGGCAACAAAGTGGAGCTCTCGGTTACGGCTATTAGTGTATATATAGAAACTTGAAAGCTTCGACTGGCAACGCCAGTTTTTCCTGTTGCAAAATGCATGGAACACTACGTGTCTCACGAAAAACGGATGCGTTATGCTCACACGCAAAACAGACGACCTTTCACAATTAGAGTCACTACATTGGCATCGGCATATGCAAGCTCCCGGCTGAAGAACCAAAATTCCCACTCTACCTTTATTGGTTGTTTTTCTTTTTTACTCTGAATATTTGGCGAACATCGTTCTGTGATTGGTGTCTTGCCTCTCTCATTAAGGCTGTTTTAGAAAGTCGTGCAACTTTTGAACAGCTTTTTAAAGAATTCAGTCGCGCTACAGGCTCGAAGAAGTTTAAAATTTCTCTACAAGTTGTACTGTGGACTATTACAAACAGCGAACTTGTTTGAGTTTCGGAACACTGGGTAAAAAATGCTAATCATACGGAATATCGCAGTAATATTTCCCTAATCAGGTAACGAGGAGCATAAGTTCAAAACTGGACCGAGGAGGTCCATTTTTGAAGGCGATTTTTGTGCTTATGATTTTTTTCTGAATGTTTAATAAGACATGTAAGTGGACTGTTGTCAATTTTGCATTTGGAAGAAGCTTTATTTATTTATTTATTTTTTAGAATGTTTAAACACCACTGGTTTGTTTTTAACAACTGTTCAAAAGTTCTGTGACGCCAAGCGCTTTTGAAAAGGAACACCTTTAAGCAAATTTACCCAGCATGACCCGATCGTTTTGTTATTGGTTATTCACAGAGCTGTTTTTTTTAATGCAAGTATCTTTCCAATGGTCTTCACAATGTTCGCATGTGCTGAGCATTTTGCCACAGGCGTTGTTATTCGAAAATTTCGAGTTTCTGTACCTATAACCGTAACCGTGAGGGCCGATTTACTGTCGCTCACAGAATCCAGAGCTCCCGCCTCCGAATAACGATATCCGAAATCTCATCTTGATCCGTTGAAAGGAAGTGTCCACTAGAGATCCATATATCGCGATAGCTTCCTGTGTCCACCCTGTATTTACAAAGGGCAGCCGTTGCCATCGCTCGACTTAACTACTAGCAAGATGGCGGACGATCGAAACGTTCATCGCGTGACACAGATCTAGAGACCCTTTTTTGACGACAGCTGGCTGTGCCCTCTTGCTGGTAGTTAAGTCGAGCGATGGCAACGGCTGCCCTTTTTTCATCATTGGGCAATCTATCCAGCTGTTCTCGCATTCTTCCATTTTTCAGCAGATGTCAGTGCTGTTAAAAATAATCGTGACAATTTTTTTCGGGAAATGACGTGCTAAAAAGTAAAGGATTCTCGTTGGAGCTATGTCACCCGCAACTATTTTTATAGAAATCAAATCTATTCTTCGTGACTGGCAACAGTCAAAACGTCAGAGTTTGGTGTTCCCAGAGGGGAACACTGCGCCTCTAAAGGTTAATATTAAGAGATGTAATCACATTCATCATGTTCATTTTAATTATATGTAGGTTCCGCAGTTACTCTATTTTAACAATTACACTGTAATCAGTACTAAATCATTTAATTGATTGCAGGGGACTTGCAAGCAGTTTTGAAAACCAATTTTGTGAGATGCTTGGAAAGAATCCAGAATGTTTTTGCAGAAACTATAAGAGTCCACTTTTCTAAACAATAAGCCTACAGATTACGGATGGACGCGAGATAAAAAATAGGCGTCTCGCAAAATAGCCCAAAAGCTTGTCTCGTCTTGCAAAAATCCCTATATCTTAATGTTAAAAATGTGTGTCTCGTCTCGCAAAAATCTGTAAATCTCTGTCTCGTCTCGCGTCCATCCCTACTACAGATCCTGTTACATTTGCATTGCGAAATTAAGGGGTCACCTATCTAGAAAGATACTACCTACATGCTTAATTTTTCTTTTTTCATATAAAAAATGTTTCATAATTCTTACTTTGGTTTACTGTTTGTAAGAGTGCATAGTACAGTTTATCAAGGCATTTCAATTTTTTCGAATGATTGACATAATTTAACTCTTAAAAATCTTTCATTTTTTTTTTTTTGTTTCCTTACACCAAGGGACCCAATCTGGAGTACATGTTTCCAAACGGATACTTTAAAATATTGTCTGTAATAGTGGAAATTACAAAAATGGTTCTACTGCAAATAAATAAAGTTTCACAGTTTTAGATAACAAAAATAAGGGTCAAAATAGTTAAAAATGAATTGTTTTTTGGTACGTAGAATTCGTTTAAAATTATCTGATTGAGTACATCTATAAAAATTCAATGAAATAGCGTCTTCCATACGCTGGAATTTGACTACTGAAAACGTCCACAAAAGGAAAGAAAAAAAAACTGCATCCTAGGTGATTTTTTTTTTAATAATCTGAGGTATAAAATGCCTTGTTTAACAGACAGTCATCCGATCCAACTAATTGAAACATCGGCTATATTTACTACTAGTGGAACTCGTTGCAAATAGACAAATGTATATTTGTGCTCCAAACTATTTATCACCGGAAATTATGTTATAGCTAATAAAAAAACTTTATAATTGCATGTGTCCTTACCAGTGACTTTTCTCGTATTTCACAGTTTCCTAATTTAACCGCATTACGGAAGCTGATTCACTTTGATGACAGGTGCAATGCCCTCGAGAGCTTTTATATACTACAGTGCGTCCCAAAAGTTTATAGACAACAGTTTTTTTCCATTTTATAATTGAAAAAGGTGAATAAATATTTCAAAAAGAATTTTTAATTATAATTAACATCAAGACAATAATAATACTATACAAAAATAATATCACACAATCACAGACTTTGCGATAAAAACTAAAAATGAAAATTTAGTGTCCCAAAAGTTTATATAGACAACCCATTTTTTTTTCTTTAATATTCAAATTTTTGAGCTATTTTTTCTAATCACTACAAAAACCTGATCAGGGATACTCGAAATAAGAGTTTGAAGAGATTCTGGCTTTAGAGAAAACCAACTTCTTTCAGTTTGCAACTTTAGATTTTAAACTATTGCAAATTGACCCTCATTAGCATGTACGCCTCTAGCTAATATTCCTCAAAGGTTCTCCACTGGGTTCAGGTCAGGACTTGGGTCTGGCCAGTCCAAAACAGCTACTTGGTTTCGTCTAAGCTACTGCATTGTGGAGTTTGAGACGTGAATGGAGAAATTGTCTTGCTGATTTATCCATTGAACTCCCCCCCCCCCCCTTAGCAACTTTCCAAATGCTAGTAACTGTACTTTAAGCACTTTCTGGTAATCTTCGGAACACTGACAACCTTTTAAAAAACAATATTGGTAGTTTTATTATAGAAAAAGGCTCCCCATACCATGAGTGAACCCCTCCTTGCTGTCTGCTGAAAAAAGTTTGCGGTTCTTTGCAAATATCATGCCAGTAATATGCCCATCCATTCGGGCCATCTAAATTGAGCTTCTTTTCATCACTGAACAGACGGTCAACCATTCATTTGTTCAGTTCATATGCTTTCGAGCCCTCTGAACACGAGCGTCCTTATGCCTTTTTTGTCAAGTTTGGTGAACGAAGAATTTTGTGATAAGCAAGCAATTTACTTACCTGCAGCCGTCGATGCACCGTGGATTTTGATACTGGAATGGTCACTTCTCTAGAAATTGACCTTACAGACAAGTTCTGTGTTGAAGCTAACCTGAAGATCTCTCTGTCTTGCTGTTTAGTTGTTTTCTTTGGTCGCCCAATGCGAAATTTTGCTTTCAAATTGTCACCTTCTGACAGAATTCGATAAATACCAGCCCTACTGCGTCCAAGTTTTCTTGCAATATCTGCAACTTTGATTCTACGAGCATCCAAACGATACATTTGGGCAATTTCAGTTTTGGAAAACTACACGTCACGAGGCATCTTTACAATCAGTCGAAGAAAGAAAGACAGCTTCGATTTTATCTCAAAAAACTATTGAATGAAAAGTATATTACCTTGAAACATGCAAATTTGGAGATCAGTTCCCCAATCAACTTTTATCACCGATTGTCTGTATATTTTTGGTACAGCATTATTTCCTTTTTATTTTTTTATATTAAATCTATGACTGTTTGAAGTACTTTAAGCATTTTACTATTTCTTTTGCGTCAATATATATTTGCATAATTTCTTTCGTTCTTACTTGTTTGATTAACTTTCAAATCCAAAAAAACGCTAGTCTATAAACTTTTGGGACGCACTGTATGTACGATTTGTACAGTAAAAAGTCTGTGCTTACAATTTTACTTTCCCATAATACCATTAAAGGAAAGTATCTCTCTATTATAAAAAAAAAAAAAAAGTAACGGCCGCTGTCAAAGATTGTTGGGCTATCTCCTCCTACACCGTGGGGATTTGAGTTTCGACTAAGGTGACCACAGATTCGAAAAATTCCGAGGAACCTTGATAAGCTGACTTAAATTTCGAAAATTGAATTATTTTAGAGGATATTAATAAAAATCTGAAAAAATAAACATAATAGTTGCCAGATTTGGCATAAAATCATTCATTCCATTGCAACAAAGCGTTTCCCAAGTATGTAGAATCGCGTGAAATTCACAAACATGATGTAGAATTACACTCATTTTACGTCAAATTAAAAAGTATACGAAATAAATAATTCAAAGTGCGTCACACAAAGTTGACAATTTTCAAATTGTAAGTTCGCTTAGACAACAGGAGTTTAGAATTAGCGACTATTCGTTTTTCCAAAACAGAATAACTCATTGTAACTGATTTTAAAAGCACCATCTTGTCATTAGGAATGACCTGGCAAAATAGTATCTTTCCAAGCAGGGTGAATCTAAGCTTCGAGTTCCAGAATCTTGAAAATGAAAAATAGTTAAAGTGCAGATTATTTTAAAGGCGGTTCGGTCCAGCTGGAGTATTTCCTACCAGTAGACGGCGTTAACTATCCTATTTGCCAGCTTTGCGAGATGATATAATTCGTGGTTCTAAATACGCCAATCTGCAAAGGATTATGTATATGAAAATATGGATAACAGTTTTCCGGTAACCTAGCATAAGCAGTAATTATAGGTCGTGAGTATGTGTAAATCGCCAAATAATGAAAAGTCGCCATGGGTGGCAAGTTATCCTAGCTGTTCCGTAGTTTTTATCAAAGAAAACATGTGAAGTACTGTTTTCTTAGAGCTAATTATTAACTATACATATACGCAAGTCGCCAAATAATGAAAAATTGCCATAGGTGGCAAATACGCAAGGTGTCCAATAGGTTTTACATAATTAAAAATACAGCTGAAACAGATGTTCTGATTTCATTACGCTTTAGCTCCTAATTAATATAACTTTTGAATGGCAACATTAAATATTATTGTGTTTCTGAGGAGTTCAAATAATTTTTCCAGCGATTATACGCGGAGTCCGCACTCCAGGTGGAGTATAGCTCAGGACCCATAGAACACGGATTCCTATAACAAAATATCTAATATCTACCGTGATATGGGGGATTGGTCTACTGCAGTGTGAAGTTTAAATTTTTATGTACCAATGAACATGCAAGAACTAAGCAACGTGTAGCTCAGTAACATTCTATCTGATCCTATCTTTGGGTTTTTTCTGTTGAAATTATGTCTTTTTTACGAATACGCCTTAACAGGGGCCGAATGATTCATACGAAAAGCGAGCGTAGCGAGTCTAGGGGCCTTGGCCTCTAGTTGTATTAAAAAAAAATTGACTATGATATTTTAATGTGTTTACACGTTTTGAATTCATTTATGCTATTTTTACGGTGATGCAAAAGTGTATGCGAGGGAACATCATATCTCCTAAATAATGCATTTGTATGAGCACAAATTTGGTATATATATTATAGACCCCCTCTTACGACCGACATTGATTTTGTTGTGTATAGGACACAGTTTTTTTACAGGGCTAAATAAAAAGATTTCTTTTACATTATGGCCTATGGACGGAAATTCTTAAAAGTGCAATAGCGTGTAAATGGTGCATTCAATTGAGCACAAATTGGGTATGTATATTTTATGTCACAGTCGTGTGACCTGCATAACATTGGTGTGGGTAGAACTGATATGATAGTTTGTTCATAAGCTTGGAAAAATAATTCTTGTATATTACGACCTATGGACGCAAATCATTTAAAGTGTGCTAGTGTCTAAATCGTACATTCGAATAATTTCAAATTGGGTATTCATATTATAGGTCATCATCGCATAACCTGTATAGATTTTGGTGTGTGTAGGGCTTATAGTTTTTTGTACGCAGGGATCCAAAAAGTGTTCTTATACATTGCGTCCTATACACTCAAATTATTTGAATTGCACTGTTGCTGAACACTGCATTCGATTGAGTTCAGTTAACCTTTGAGGCGCAACCCTTTCCCAATGCTGAAAAAAGGGCAGCCGTTGCCATCGCTCGACTTAACTACCAGCAAGATGGCGGACAATCGAAACGTTCATCGCGTGCCACAGATCTAGAGACCCTTTTTTTGACGACAGCTGGCTGTGCCTTCGATCGTCCGCTATCTTGCTGGTAGTTAAGTCGAGCGATGGCAACGGCTGCCCATTTTTCAGCATTGGGCAATCTATCCGGCTGTTCTCGCATTCTTCCATTTTTCGGCAGATTTCAGTGCTGTTAAAAATAATCGTGACAATTTTTTTACGGGAAATGACGTGCTAAAAAGTAAAGGATTCTCGTGGAGCTATGTCACCCGCAACTATTTTTATAGAAATCAAATCTATTCTTCGTGACTGGCAACAGTCAAAACGTCAGAGTTTGGTGTTCCCAGAGCGGGAACACTGCGCGTTAAAGGGTTAAATTTATTTAAACGCAGTAAATATCCAGTGTTTATATAAAGTATTGCATACATTTTAGATTTTTTGCTTTCTAAGTGTTGTACCCATGGATTAATATTAAGGGTAGCAGTGGCGTAACAATAGGGTTAGAGGACGGGTAAGATGCCAAGGACCCCTTTTCTAGGACGTAGAGAACCTTAACATTCATAATTACAAAAATTAGTAAAGTTTTTTGTTCAGTTGAGTTACTTACTCTATACAAGGCTTTACGGAAATACGAAAGACAATACTTTTTTACTCTTGTAAAAAGTGTTTACATTCAAATTCATGCATGCCCGGCGTCATCTTAATTATAAGATATATCTGACACATTTTATGATGACACGCTAAAATTTTGTTTATCACCTATGTATAATTGGTGTATGGGCACATTTTACTAATTGGGGACGTTTTTGTACGGGGTCGTATACATTTGCAAAAAGTGTCACTTTTCGAAATGTAACAAGAAGAATTTTTTCTCGGAGTAGCCTGTTTTCTTACGTTCTTTTGAACATTTTTTAAACTTACATCGCCCACTTATCTGTAAGAGATAACGAACTAAATCGTGTTTGCACATTTTTGGACACCCAGTGTATAAATAGGGATGTAGATTTTCCAGAATTATTGGAAAAGCTGAGACCTCCGAATTTTACCTGCATGTTTATGTATCAATTTATCTGGTGTGCTCACATGCGTGCGCATTCTTGCTCAGATAACACATCTAATTGTCAAATTGGGCAGTTAGCAAACACAGGTTTTTTTTTTTTTTTTTTTTTTTTTTTTTTTATAACGGCCAGTGAGCAAGCTCCTTTAGCCTAACTATTTAAGGCCCGATCTGTTTGTTGCCAGAATTGTAAATTGAGGGACTGCTTTGGTCATTTATAAATCACGATTGAAGGCCCCGTCCAAATTTATTAATCGAAACTATCGTTTCACAATAATCACATATTAATAATGATTTTAAACTTTTTATGTTTATTTTGTATTAATAACTGTATGTTTATTTAAACTATGACAGGAAGTTCTATTTTGCAACATTATAAATTTAAACTGACAATTATTTTTAAGAGAAGAAATATCGCATTTGGAACTCCAAATTGTGCTACTCTGAACCTTTACGATCATATATAAATCGGGATTCCAGTTCAGAATCAATGTTAGATGCTTTAACATTAATCATTAGATCAGCTAATTGGCATATCACGTATGAAAATGTGTAACATAAACGATAATTGTGGCAGTATCAGTACAAGTATATTTTTATCCATTTGAGGGGGGGGGGGGGGGGAAGTATAAGAACACTTCTTATTTAGCAGGTCTTTTTACTTGTAGTTAGTTCTATATTCCTGCAATATAGCATTGAAAGTTTAAAAAAAAATGGCTAGAAATTTAAATCATATGGCTACAGAAAAGCCACCTCGGGTAGATTTTTCGAAATTTGTAGATGGTCGTGTTCTTTAAATGGTCGAGTTACTAATAGTGACGAACATGGATAAATAAAACTGTCCGAATAAATCGATTATTAAAATTTCATTCGAATAACATAACATTCGAAAACCCAAATAGCATTCGAATAAAAACAGTGACAGTTTTATTTTCGTAAATGCTTTTATTACTATTACAACCAGAAATTAAAATGGGTACTTTTAAATTTATCAAAAAGAAAATTTTTCCGTTCCATCTACGCTGGAGATAAAGCTTTTATAATACGACGCTCCATGAAAACCAAAACTTCAGTTAGTCGGTCAGTGTTACATCTACAGGTTTTAAACTTCCCCAAAATTGTAAAATACGCGACCGTTTGGTTGTGTAAATATCGGAAAAGCATTTTCAATGTCTCGTGTTCTTAGAGAGCTGAACGAAGATGTCATACACGTTGAACGTGAACGGGGGTCCTACATATAAGAGTTTTCATTTTACAAACTATTGAAAATATCTGGGGATTTTATTCACGCTAAATAATATTTTAATGATTTGAGGTAGAAAATTAAAGCTCGTGAAAAATATGAATTTTTGACCATAATGAATTCTATGCAAGGAAATAGATCATAATGAACAATTTCCTATCGAAAAGAATTTTAACTTTTTAGACCAATATCCCAAAGGAGATCCGTATGTAAAAATTGAGGACCGCATTCTGACTTCGCATAAATGTTCTAGTGGTCATAGACTTCAATATTACTGATGTTGCCAGAACGTATTATGTTGCAAAAATTACCCACTCATCCCTCCAAAAAAATACGTACGCATGTATGTACGTAACTGGTATATCTCAAAAACCATTAGTCGTAGAATAGTGAAAATTTATATTCACGATTGTTGTAACATTTACGTGTGCACCTACCTCTCTTTTGGTTCCAGTGGCGGACCGAGCAGAGCTGGCGCCCGGGGCAACATACCTTTTTGGCGCCCTCCATCCTATTTTTTGTCAAGTTTTCTTTGTCTCAGAGACGATTTGACGCCCCTCTGCAAGCAGCGCCCGGGGCAGGGGCCCCGGCTTGCCCACCCCTAGATCCGGCACTGTTTGGTTCCAATCTACTGGATAATTTATTTACAGGACCAGCCAAAATAATTTTAATACATTAAGGTCAATCGACATGTTCAATGTATTATGTCTGTACTCAGTCATTGTTTGGGTCATGCCCAAAATATCGACCTTGTCGAGTTCTGTCAAATTATCGCCAAATTTGGTGAAAAAAATCTTAAAGTATTTCGCATAACTCTAAAGCTTTTAACTGTAAAATGGTGAGGTTTTTGTATTTAGAGCTATGTAATATCTAATTGGGCGTCTCTTTTTTTGATTCCTAGTCGACTTACAGGGTCACCGAAAATACATTCAATACATTAAAATCTAAGGATACCTTCAATTCTTTAAAAGTCTGTGGTCAATCACTATTTCAAAAACGTCCAAAATCTTGCAGATGAATTTCACTAACTGTAATTTGTTTTCTCTACACACACACACACAAAAAGCAAAATTAATGTCTGCTGGGATTTTTGTTGAAGGACTTGATGTGATAACTTGTATCGGGTTTTGTTTTCTGGAACGCTAAAAACTTAGAGATGTCATCATATCGATCGAATACTACATCAACTGAATACCATTCAACAGAAGTCCTTGACAAAAGCACTACAGTATTTTTTTATAATGATTCTGTATATTCACCAAATATACTGAACTTTTTAAATTATATCTGACGTACAAACGGCATGATATCGCTAAAACATAAGTTTTTATATTATCCGAGCTCATAATGTTTTTGTAGAGTGTAATGTTTTTGTAGAGAGAGATTTTCTATAAAGGCCTTCTTTATCCAGTATGTATATTTTTTTATGAAACTGTTCTTAACGGTGTAACGGTTTATTTTAAAAATCATGTTATTTCGGCCCATCAATACAAATAAACTAATTATGTCAAGCTCTTCAGAATTTTTAGAATACCTCTTTACATGCTGTACTATACGCAACAATAATTGATAAACCTATATCAGGTCCGAAACCTTCAGAAAAAATTCTTACAATTCGAAAATTTAGTGGGATGTGTCACTTTTGAAAATGTTTGCTGTGCTTCTCCATCTTGAAGAATTTTTTCAGAAAGTTTCATAAATGGACTGCCAACTTTTTCGGGTTTTGCGGAAGATTATTTACCACTATTTTCTAAATGTTTCTTTATTAATTAAAATTTTGAATTTGTGTTCCTGGAGAATACACCACCCCACAATTCTACATTAACAATTTGGAGAAATTCGCTTAGGAGCTACATTAATTCCAAGACCGTACGTAGTCATAACATCAAATTATCAGTTAGCATTTTGAAAATACCGTACAACTTAATAGCTAAAATTTTCAAATACTGATAAACACCACCAGAAATTTTAAATAGTTTTAATTTATGACTATAAAACTAATTCTCCATGCAGTGTGCCCTTAACAAAAACTTACATTGTTCAGTAAAAGAGAAGAGACAAAAGAAAAATATTTACTTCGCGTATAAGTATACACTTATTCCAATTTAATGCTTAAGAGTTTCGAAGTGCTTCCATTAATTGCAACAATATGGAGAAGCTTAAGATCAAAGTTGTCCAAAACTGAACGAGTTCACAGTGTGACGGCCGAAATTTCAGCAGAAAATGAAAATCCTTGGTCCGATGGTCAAATTCGGCATTCCTTCAAAGACGCGAACTTTTACTGAAAATTGCTTGCAAATTCGTGTCTGTATAGTGCTGCGTTATAGCACAAAATGAAAGCTGGTATTAATTCAAACTCGTTTCGTATATTGTAAACCGCGTAGTGTTGCGTCACCAAATGTTACGTCAGTATGACGTCCCAATAAACAGTTATTGCAGTTTCAAATTTTTGGTTAATTTCTGAGCATCCTGGATTATGACTATGGAAAAACCATTTCCTATAGGTAGAATAAAAATTATTCGAATAGTTAGGGCTATGCGAAGGATGCATTGAAGGGTGCAACTGCACTGGGCCGCAAAGTATAAGGGACCATAAAAAAAAGAACCTTTTTTTTTTTTTTTTTTTTTTAAATAAAAATAAAAAATCTTCCTTCAAAACCTTATCCATGAATCGAGATATTTCACAAGGCTCAAATAGTTCCTAACACTTATTGTGTTAAAAATCTGCATAATCATAGATAAGTTTGAAAATCTGAATTTTCAACTTTCTTTTCAATTATATTTAAATTTATGAATCGTAGTCCAACAAAAATTGGTTTCAACTTCTTTGCTTAGTTAATATAATACCTCAAGTGTACTGGTACTGATCTTTAAGTTTTAATAATGGAAATTCGTCCTGTGTAAAATTTGGAATGGAGCCATATTTACAATCGGAGGCACACTTGAGAAAATTAAGGGGGGGGGAGTAACTCAAATACTATTATTAGGTATTGTTAAAAAGCTAAATAAATTTCCATATCTCGTATGTATTTTTAGTGGTCGTAAATAAAGTTATAAAATAATGAGAAAAGTTGATTTATTCCGAAAGGCAATTTCCTAAAACGAAGGGGCCGCGAAAAGCTGATGTCGCGAAGGGCCGCAAAAACTCTGGGTTCGGCCCTGCGAATAGTATTAAACTAGAAATCGCAAATTTTATTCGAATAGTACTTGAATAAAAATTGCGAATTGTATTTATGCACAAATTGCGAGCAGTATTCGAACAGAAAAAATCGCAAATATGCATGTTCGATTAATCGATCTTTCTTCTATTCTATTAATCTATTATAGAACTCATTCGAATGACACATTACCAGTCATCAAAAAGTGGCCAAATAGGCAACCCTGTGGCCATGATCAGAGGTTAAGAGCTTGGATGTCGATGGCTGGTGCTTCATTACTGTCCAAGTTGTTTATTAATAAGTTATCGGAATGTTTATCCAGTTTTTAAGTTCGCTAATGAGTTGGTGTCTCCCGTATCTGTTGTTTATACTCGAGAATGAACGTAAATTTTTTGCTTATCTGCAAGAGAGCTTCTTGTGTTGTACGACCAAAGCACCGACATCTAATGCTGTTTGACTTCACTTGGCAAATTCGTAAAGCTAGTTCCTTTGTAAGGTACAAAGGTACAGTTAAAGTAAAAAAATTCCGAATCAAAAGAGGGTTTTGAGTTATAATTGACGTACAGACAAGACTAAAGAAGACCGTCGTTGTATTTATTACTGCAGACGTCCAACTGTCGCCAAGCTTAGCTAATTTCACAGCTGTTAACCGTTCCGTTTTTATCAGAACATTTTTTACCACTAATTTTCCCTTAGAAATTTTACACTGAAAAAAAGTCCTTATATTTAACTTAAAGTAAAACTGTTCAAAAATAATGGTGAAATATGGAACGGTTGGCAGCTATGCACTTTTGGCTAAAAACTATTGCTGAACATACATAAAAAAATCGGTTGAAAGAATAAACTCTAATTAATATTCCCATCGAATAGCACAAGAGTTTGTCAATATCTTGCCAAATATAGGAAATACTGCCAAGCTGTTTTCAGATTTGGAGACTTTTTGAGCCACACTTGTTGATAAACCGCCAAAAGTGTTCAACCTTGGGGACTTTTGACATAGCACTATCATCGCCAACCCTTTGGGCGACTTAAAATCATAGTTTTCCGATTTTTTTAAATTATAAGATCGCCAGAGCAAAACAAACAACAACAACAAAAAAATCGCTGAAATCAGTCAAAGTAGTAAAATACTATAGCTGAACATATATGGAGGTGAAAAAAGAGAGCAAGATTCTGACGAACTGACAACCTCTTCCTTTTTCTTTTTGAAGTCGGATAAAAAAGAATTTAATAGCTATAATGAGAAAACGATTGAAATCAATTAATGTGTGATTCTCACACGAAGCAAGTTAGGCGATCACTGCAGTATAAATCAACTAGAATAATTCAAAAGTTCATGGTAATATTTAAAAATGAAAGAAAAAAAGATCTTGTAAAATAATAAGGATTAACAAGTGCATAATTTAAGAAGCATGTGTAAATAATATGTTGCGAACACAAGCATTAAGAAAAAAAAAAAAAGTACACCCAACGGAAGTACAATTTTCGAGAGCTCATGTTTAAGAGTTTTTCTTGTACCTTTTTTCCACTCAGAACTGTTACTTGGCCTGACTTTCTCTCCCCGCTTTAAATAATTATTATTTGTTTTACTAGAGAAATCAAGCGACTGAAATTTGGCCCTTCCCAGGCAGGCAACGGATTTGGTGGACGGAAGTACAATTTTCAATTCGAGCTGGGGTGATGCAGATGGTACTAATGGTTGCAAACCAGAAGAAGTGAAAAAGGAAATTATATAGATGCTTTATCTGCCGGTTGT
The DNA here is from genome assembly GCA_038373885.1 of Cheiracanthium punctorium. Classification (NCBI taxonomy): domain Eukaryota; kingdom Metazoa; phylum Arthropoda; class Arachnida; order Araneae; family Cheiracanthiidae; genus Cheiracanthium; species Cheiracanthium punctorium. Next base: position 1,983,694 of record JAWZYV010019802.1, on the reverse strand, counting down.
TTACTGCGGTTACTCAAACCATTTATATAGTTAACCTGAAGATGTTCTTTCCGTTGAATTTCCTCTAAGCATTTACCGTACGTGCCAAACCTTTAACTACTAAGGGGCAATGTCCGGATGCAATAGACCACCCATAAGCTCTGATAATAAATGATCATTGTAACATCATAATGTTTTATTTTTATGAGTGGACATTGTTTAAAATATCTGGTGGTTACTATCAGTTTCGAATTGCGGTTTTCCTCCCTGTAAATGAAAATTAAAATATATACTGGAGATTCGCTACCAGACTGACAAACTTTCAAGGAGAGTAGGGGGTACAGAGATGGTTCAGAATCCCACAGAAATGCGGGATCGTAAACGCCGTTCATGTTATATATATATATATATATATATATATGTGTGTGTGTGCTATCAATTAATATTTTAATTGGGATTCCATATTAGGTAAATTAAACTATTATTTATTTATATATATATAACTAACAAGTAAAACACAAAACATACTACAAATAAGACATATCTCGCAGAAAAATAACAGCTTAACAGCTATTATCAAGAATTAGAAACCAGATTTTGAATCCAAATAAAGTGCAAGAATTATTGTGATAGTATAATGGAACGGAAATTATAACCACTGTCACCATCGTCAGGGGCCACAAACAGTGGATTATAATTTACAGTAAACCAAATAGTAGGGTTTCGGTTGTGTGGCATATCAGAAGAGATATTAACTCCACACATCTGGGCCCTACCCTACTATATAAAGGAAAGAAGAAATCAAAAAGATAACAAAAATTAGAAAGATAATTTTACATACCAGACCTTGAGCACATGGAAATTTTATTTGAGCAATTGATATTTGTTGCCAATGCTAAGAATTGTAAAAAGTGAAAAATGGTGTTGCCACTAAATAAAAGTGTAAAAGTGGAAAGAAGAAAGTATAGGAGTTGCCAAATACTAAAAGGTAATATTATTAAATTTTAAGAATATCCAGGTATATTAATATAATAAATATATATTGAATAATAATAAATTTAAAAGATTGAATACAATAAATAGTACAGCAAAATTAAATATAACATATTGTTTAAAAAATATAATGATTATTATTATTGACAAAGTATGTATAATAAGTTATTGTATGACAGAAGATTAATCTAGTAAATAATATATATATATATATATATATATACATATATATATATATATATATATATATATACATATATACTTCGACATTGTTTAAAATATCTGGTGGAATAAAAAAGAAAATTTACATTTTTATCATTTTGAATAATTGTTTGTCTAAAATTTTCTATTTGTTACACGCATATATATTTTTTAAATTTCAAGTTAAGTAAGAATGCCTGTTCCTTAATTTCTTCTTTTTATTACTCTTAAAAATTAGGATCTGCTGCAGAAGCGACGTTATAATATCGATATGCAGTTTAGTCTTCTGCTTTAGGTGGTTTTCGCATATCGATATCATAACATCACTGACGACACTGACGGATTGAAGAAATTAAATAAAAAGTGTAAGTGTGATCCTATTTTACTTCCATACTTAACCGCTCATCGGTGTTATAACGTCGATCCTGCAGCAGACTCTAATTTCAACTAGCTAAAGTATCAATAGTTATAAAATATGACAAAGAAATTTACGTATAAGAATAAACATTCTCTTAAACTCAAAATAAACATTAAATACCTGTACTTTTGCATGAGTAAATCTACCAGAAATATATTTATAAACAATTATTTTTAATACTAATTACTGACTTTTCCCATCGATTAATACCAAATTTATGTTATTGCTATTTACAGTACCCTATTCAAAATGCTTTATGTAGTATTTATAGTAGCCTCATTATTTCACTCTCACCTCTTTTCCTTTGTTTATTCATCATATTTTGTTATACGGATATTTACAAGTTTTTATTTGTTGTAAAGTTATTTCTATGTCAAGATTATTAAAAAGTTCCGGTATGTAAATATATTCAGCAGGAAATTTATATTGTATGTAGCTTTACAGGAATACCTAAAAGAATTCCAATAACATTAGGCTCTATGGACATGCATTACTTCGAGCGTATTTCAGAGATATTCGTATATTCCAAACAGAACAAAATTTTCATACGTTATTAAGAATTCAAATAATGCTTTCCAACGAAAATTGTGTATGTAGGATTTACAGTTCTTCTGTAGGAACACCCAAAACAATTCTAATGCATGAAAGTCTAGTTTAGAGACATTTATCCATTTCATGCACATCACAAAACATCTATAACACACTCTTCACAGCGTCTTGTGAACTATGGTTCTACCATTCCTTTTCTTCTCTGCTTGGGAGCCTTTGCAAGGTTTTTCTTCTTTCTGCTTCACCCACCCATGGGCGCCGGCAGAATATTTCCCAAGGGGGGGGGGGGGGCAAAGAAAACTTCAACGTATGGTTACCATGTTGGGAAGAGCAAAAAAGCAAGGGAAAACACTGCATACAAAAATCCAGGAGCGGGCATTGCCCCCCCCCTTGCCCTATGCTGCCGGCGCCCATGCACCCACCTACTCCCCCTACCCTCTCTCTCTCTCTCTCTCTTTATTATTTTATTTTATTTTTATATTTTTAATTTTCTTGTTTTTGTGTGTATTTACTTCATGATTAAGGGGTTTTAGGAGGACTAAGAAGCAAATACACACGTATTTTAGACCCTTGCAGTTTTACATTTTATGATCAAAATAATAGTCGCAGCATAATGGATTTTTTTTGTATAATAATGCAGCATAACACATCATAAAACTTCAGGTAAAACTCCATTACCTTTCACAGATATTTCAATCTTTTTTTTTTACTTACTATGTATATATATTTCTTTTTTTTTTTTTTTTCAATAATGTGTATCGCTATCTGTAAGATAAGTCAAATTAAAATACACATAATAATAAAAAATTGTGGAAAAATAAATTAAAATATATATATTATAGAATGAATTGATATGTAAGAAAAAAAATTTAATTTAGACATTTTAAATTGTACTTTAAATTGAAATTTGAAAAAAATCTCACTTCCCCCCCCTTATATTTCTGTTAAAATTTCCAAAAGTTTTCCTCTCTCACTTTTAATATTAATTCATTGTATAGATTTTGATGCCAGTTATAATTATACAAAGTTTCGTGAAGATATGAATCCTAGAAATTTTGTTATCTTACGGATAGTTCACAAAGAATGAGTTTTCAGAAAACGCAGCTTAAAGGTACCGTACTTTGTTCAAATATATAACTTTCATAAAACGCTTTTATGTTTATTTCCGGTTCTGGTTCGAATGCATGGAATCGGGGTCAAAATGCTCAGAAGTAACAAAGATTTCAAATAAAATCAAAATTGAAAATCAATTTTTTTAATCCTTAATCCTCCTATGACCCCTTAACTAATGATAATAATAATAATAAATATATTTGTGTTCTGTTTATAAAAAAAGTGTTGTTCTGTTTATATGTATGCAGGGCCGTAACCAGAGGGGGGGCTATGGGGGCTTAGCACTACCTAGCAGACTTTCAGCCCCCCCCTAAGATTTTCAAAAAATTTGTAAATTTATAGATAAATACTATTGTTTTAGAAATGAATGATTTTTAACAATCGTTAAATTTTACATCATTAAAAATAACCATTGTTTTGGGGAAATTTCTTATCACAATCGCTAGACTCCTATATACAGGGTGGCCATAATTAAACTGCAAGTATTCAAGGGGTGCTGGAGAGAAAACTAACAGGAATATTTCAGTGAAACTTGGTATCTACACGTTTCAGAACATGCGAAAGTCAAATATGCAATTAAAAAAAATCGCCATTTTTCACCCGATAGATGGCGCTTTATCGTGTTTCAATGCTTATGGACGTCCTATATGCAAATTTTAAGCCTATCGAACAGTGTAAAAACAAGACCACATTGAGTAATGGTCAATCATGACTCTGAATAAGAAGGAACGAGCATTGTTAGTGACGATATTCTATCAGAATGGTAGCAATTATTCAGCTACTCTGAAAGAATACCGGTGTATGAAATGATTAAGAAGAGGTCCAATGAGTGTCAATGAGAATAAATAATGGTTTAATTGTTTTCCAAAGCGTCTTTATGATTTCTTAATTTGTGATCTTAATTTACGTTAATTTTTGATTACATGTTACTGTAAAAATTTAATTACTGAAGCGAATTGTATGGAATTTTGATAAACTGTAAATGATGTTTTATATTGTTTATATGCCTGTTAGAATGTCACTATGCTCTGTCTATCGGTTTTGGAAGTTGTACATGCCACCGATGAGCTTTGAAATATGGTACAGTGCCATCTATCGGGTGAAAATGACGATTTTTTTTTGCATATTTGACTTGTGCATGTTCTGAAGCGTGTAGATACCAAATTTTACTGGAATATTCTCGGTAGTTTTCTCTCCAGCAGCCCTTGAACACTTGCAGTTTAATTATGGCCACCCTGTGTATATATATATATAGGGTCGTACTGACCCTATGAATTGACGAATCACTATTATACGCTTCTAATTAGAAAGAGGTTAAGTACACATTGACGAGGCGAAGTTACTTGGACACACACATTTAATAATTATTCTATTTACAAGGGTATCTCAGAATTATGTTACCACTCAGGTAAGTAGACAGAACATTCACACAGGATTCAATGCTTAAAAAGAACAAAAGGCAAACCACCCAGGCATGCACGAAAAGTTCTATATCAGTTCAAAACTTCTCTCCGTCCCTGTCAACTTCACTCTCTCTAACTGCTCGCTTCTTCCGAATTCCCAGCCACGAAAAACAAAACATCACGTGAGTAGTGGTAAAAGGACAGTTCACCCCAGGGGCAGCCATGTTAATTGTGGGCAACTGTATAACTGCTTTCCCTGGGTTGAGCGGGGAAGGGGGGCGTGGTCGGACCGGATGTGGGGAGAGGATGTTCGAAGGGTTGATAAGAATTTTTTTCCTTTTTTTCAGATAAGGGGACTTGTAATTTTTTTCAGATTGTGACATATTTTTCAAATAAGGGTACTTGGAAAAATTTTCAGATTGTGACATATTTTTTGAAATAAGGGGACTTGGAAAAAAATTTTCAAATTTGAACGCGCAACCTACAAAAGAATTCATAGGCTAATGATTGTTGTCCATTAGGCCGAGAATCCTTCAGGTATAAAATTGTAGGTGTATTGTGTTATACTTTAGTTTTGAAAATGAATTGGGACTTTTGATTAATTTTTCGAAGTTTATTTATTTATTTATTTAATTTTCTTTACCATTTAGTAATAGAACCAATGCAAATTGAATAAATGTTGCTTAATACATACTTCTAATGTTTAGCTAATTTTTGTATACCGTTTAAGATTATAGCACATATTTAATAAGTAACAGTTTACTAGAATATCAAAGTAGTTTTTAGGATACCCATACATTTTCTACAAATTTCTTGTACTGTTAGGGAAGTGAGAAAATTATACCATAGAACGATTTTAGTACCTATAGTTTTTACAAATAATGATTTAGATAGTGTATGAACTTTTTTATCTAAACATTTTTTTTTTTTCTTAAGAGATTTTTACCCAAGTTTTAATTTTAAGTTAAATAAGTAATTTTACAACAAATATTTTTTTTTTTTTAATCAAGAGTTACTTTATTTTTTAACCAAGTTTTAATTTTAAGTTAAATAATTTTACAACAAATACATTTCTAATTTTTTTTTTTTAACCAAGTTTTAATTTGAAGTAAATAATTAATTTTACAACAAATTTTTTTTAATCAAATGTTTTTAATTTATCAAGAAAAAAAAATTTAATCAAGTGTTTTTAATTTTTTGTATATCCTATTTTTGTTAAGTAGACGTTTAACACTAAAGTAGGATTTAGGATACCCATATATTTTCTACAAATTTAATCTACTGTTAGGCAAGTGAGAAAATTATACCATAGAAAGATTTTACAAATAATGATTTGGATATAGTCTTATATTCTATTGCGAGAAAACCACTTTAGCCATATATCCCCCAAAACTCAAGTTTTTGTATACGAAATGTATGAATATGCGTTAGAACCCCTTAGAAAGTCCTCCTACCAAGGCACCCCTCATCCTAGGCAGATACCCCGCGTGCAGGTTTGCCTTAAAACACAAACAAACAAACAAAGTATTTATCTAAACATTATTTCTTACCAACACATTTTTGATAAATTTTAGACAGCGATTATACTAGTTTATATTTTCTATAGATCAATTAGAGAAAAAATTTCATTTTTAGTAATCCTACAAAACTTTTCTACTGTATATCACAAGTAGAGTAACATGATTTATAGAATTTCAATACGATACGAGTTCGATTGTTTATGTGCAAATGTGTGTTAGATTGTTATGTTCAGTTTGACTATGAAAGCATAATTGTATACATGAATCAACCTTTTTAGAGGTCTTTTATGGATGCACTTAGCCTATTTTATAGAAAGGTGAGCATAACTAGAGACTAGATAGTACTATTGTTAGAAAGTTGAACTATTGAAGATAAAAATTGAAGATTCGTTTTAGTATACTGCATGCACATAAATATCTTTCAATACTTAGATAGTTTAAATCGAAAATCATTACTTAAACTAAAAAATACAAGGTTTTTACTTACGTGAAGGGACATCGTTCTAAATCTTCGAGTCTCTGGACAAAGTACCAACATCTATACGGCTAGCAAGACCGGAAAATCGAATAATGATTTAAAATACATTATCCCTAATTCCCGGTCCAACTAGCACATTTTCATTCATTCTTAATACCATCATATGCTGAAATAGGTATATTATTTTGACACTAAAAACAAAACACATTTGAAGATATTAAACGCTTTAAAAGTATTTTTTTTTTTTCTTATAACAATTTACCAGATTCACAATGCTATTTTATGTAGGATAAAATTAGTTAGCAAGCGAAAATTTAATCTTAGTTAGAATTTACTGAAATACAAATACCATGCATGCCTTATTTTCTATTAGGAGAAAGCCCTCAAACCCCAGTTTTTGTCTACAAACTGCATAAAGTACTTCTACCGATAATGCTATTAATATTAATTACACTGGATTACCAACTTAAAATTTCGCAAAACACCAAAATACAGAAAAACATGCATTAACAAAAAAAATCACACTTAAAAGTACAACACATCAAAAGTGGAAAATATAATTACCACATAATTATTTTCAATTAGAATTACGGTATCAACTTATATGTAACTAAAATAATAGAAAATATTACACTTAACCTGTACTTGTACACGCGAAATAATAATAATAATAAAAATACATAATAATTCACAAAAGAATGATTGAAGTAAAATCCACGTGCATATCCCTAGTACAGCTGATAAGAAATTGAGAGAGATAAGAAAGTGCCTTGAGGCTCTACAGAGCCGGTACAATAAGAGTTGGCCAGTTTGCCGATAAGATAAAACCAGGGAGGGTGCTAGGGGAATACCGAATTGTGGGGACACGTGTTTCATTCTACATTCAAAAATGGGGACTTATGGATTAAGATGTTTACTACTTAAAAACATAATCTAATTTTTACAAACGCATTGGAACTTTGTATAGGATATCTATTGAACATATATTAAATACATTATGATTATTCTTCTGATCGACATTATATCCTAAATTAAAATATCAAAGTTAAGCTGCAACGATTAATATATTTTACGTAGTTTATGAAAATAATGAATCATTAAATTAATTTCTGTGAAACAATTAGCAAAGATCATTATACTAAAGCAAATTATTTTTGTTAAGTTTTGATAAATAACAGTAAATTATAGGCATTGCAGATGAATGAGTATTCACGTATAAAATAGGTATTAAAATTATTGTTTAAAACAATTTTTAGAATAATAAACTAAAATTTTTATTTAATAAAGTCATAAACTAAAATTATTAATGAAAACTTGTTAATAAATTAAACATATCAAAATTTTTACACTCAGTTTTTTTATATACTTAAATTTTACAAAGATATCCTTTTAATAAATTCATAAACTGAAATTATTAATGAAAACCTGTTAATAAATTAAACTGATTACTCTAAAAGATAGCTAATCACAACATATATCAGAAAAAATATAAGCAATTATAATACCTGAAAAATACCGGACAACACTCTTGTTGCATGCGGACAAAACATCTGTTTGCACGGCTAAAGAATTCTTAGGTATCCGTTGCAGGAGACCTTACCTACGCCCAACCTACAAACTCTACAAATTTAACGGCAACTGGTTTTCTCTTATCAGGTATCACAGATCAGATAAGAGATAAGGAAGTGACATGCGCAGAAGACACGTGATAGTGACGTGTGCAAATCTGTGTTGATTTAATATCCGCTAGGTTCGTTGGCAGGATGTGCTATTTACATTGAGTGGCAACTCTCTGTAACAGGCTAAGACAAGTTAGATGATGCAATATCTACTGGGTTGAGGAAGGTAGAGGGCGCTTGGGTAAGAACCAGTAAAGAACCAGTAAAGACATTTTAGTTAGATAAAGTGGTCAGGTGTGTGTTGCGAGACTCCCTTTACACTGTGTGCGCCTATACTTAAGACGTGTGTTTTAATTGATTTTTCGCCGAGTTTCAAAAATGTCTTTGCTTGAATCAATTGAAAATAACTTTAACATTCAATACACCCCCGAGTTTTATACCCAAAGTGATGCGGATGTGTTGCTGCAAGAAATAATACAATTGCCTTTAGATGTAAAGCCTCTGCAAAGTATTGAAAAGAAAATTTCCCCCGAGTTTTATACTGAAAGTGATGTTGACATGCTACAGCAAGAATTGTTTCAATTACCCCTGCAAAGTAGTGAAAAGAAAATTTCCTCGACCCGTAAAGTAATTACTTTTGCTGATGAAGGAATCAATTACAGTTTACCTGGAGCAACAGTCTCTGTTTACTCTTGGATACCCATTTTGCAAAAAATACGTGAAGATCTACAGAAAGTGACAAATTATGAATTTAATATGGTGCAAGTGAACTTTGGCTCTGAAGAACAACCTAAAATTGAAGACGGTAACTACGAAGATTTTAATCTAGACCTATCATCAGGTGTATGCATTCTAAGTTTTGGATCTAAACAAACTTTGGATTTTAAACCAGCGAACTGTGAAACCACTACCATTAAATTAGAACATGGTTCAATGTGTAAGATATATCCCCCAACCAACAAACTTTTAACGCATGGTATTCCTTCTGAACCTTATGTGACAGACCCGCACATTAACCTTACATTTGCCAAAATGTACATTTATGAACCTTCCCCGAAAAGGGTAAAGTTGGACGATTGGACGGACGATCTTTACCATAGCTTATATGCTTCTGTAAATAGTACATGGCACTTGGAAAGACTTATCTACGTTTCACTTCACGATGAAAGAACTGACTTGAAGATCCATATTAGACAATTTATACAGAATGCCCAATTAGACTATATACCAACCGGTCAGGGAGTCGTGATGAACCCTTCCACATGGATCGAATTTATTGTAAAACTATTAGATTTTAATATAGGTCATAACAATAGCTCTTTTATTTGTAATAATCAATTATCTGTATTTAATGACGATGGAAAATGTATCTTACAACAAATTTACAAAACCGGAGATTCATTCACGTTAAATCCAATTTCCTTAACACTTTTAAATGATCAAGTAAAAAAACTTTGCGAAATGAGAAATGAAATATTGGAATGCATTTTAAAAACGCTATATACGACGACCCTACCCCATTTAATTTTAAAATTAAAGCCGCAAAAATGTAACCGCGAACCCCATTGTAATTATGATGAGGCGAAACAACAATTAATGGATATAGTACATCAGGAAATTTTTAAAAACATAGGCCGGGTTCAAGATCATCCTTCGCAAAGGATACATGCTTGCTCGAATAGAACACATGTTGATGAGAGAGAGGGTCTTATAAGTAGTAAAGCATGGTTTATGGTCGACATGTCGTATATTGCAAGAGAGATATGCGAGAACAAATGTACTTGTCATTATGACGGAGAATTTTTTTCAAACATTTTCATTGAAGACTATATGAAGTATCTTCAAAATGTGCTATTTAATACATTTTTTCAACCGTTTTCAGATTTTACTAATTCTAAGGATGGCAAAACATGTGTAATTATGTGATGTTATTGGTGTATAACTAGTATTGCGATTGTAAAAAATATATTAAAACCATTGTGATTATGTATAAAAGGTATGCTTGCTTCTACAACAGTAAGATTTTACTGACTTATGCATGCTTAGTTATAGAATACTCATTGAAAAGTTATTTTCTTAATTGTGTAAATAGTTTGTGTAATTTAAAATATATTTTTGTAAATAAATAAGTTTACATATGCAAACCTTTTCTGTGTTTTCTTCATGTGTATGTGTGTGTGTTGATTACTTGCAAAATAAAAATCTATAAAATTTTACTGAAGCAAAAAGTTGTAAAGTTAGCATACTTGGTCACGATTTAAGGTTCTCGTTTTATACTTATCTTTTATACACTACAAGGTAGAAAGCTAGAAATTTAACAAAATTTATTGAAGCATGTACTATGGAAACATTAATCTACTACATAGAAATAAAATGTTTTGATTAAAATCATAAACTTAAGTGTGATAGGTAAATTGTGTTACATGAGAATTCCCAAAGTACTAATTTTTTATAAAATGAACTTAGCTAAAAAAGTTAGTTTCCATAATTTTATAACTTAATCGATTTTACAAGTTTTTCAAAAATAAAGTTAAGTGAGATAAAGAAACTTAGTATTTTTAAATAAAGATTTTTTAGGTGTTCTTTAATGTAAAGATCTTACCATATTTTACTTGAAGTAACAGAATATTTTAAATCAGACACTAGGTTTTTAAAACATTAGAGTATTAACTTAGCATATTTTTATAATTTTTATTAAGCAATGGGCTTGAATATTTTTATGAGAAATATCAACTAAGTGCACATGTTACACATTTTAGTGATTGAGATGGTTATGCTTACAAATTTTAAATAAATATGCTCTTACTTTTACTCTAAAAAAAATGTATAAATTGAAAAACAGTCTCTTCCCTCGCCCCACGATTACTAATACTTATATTCGGTCAGCCCCCCCCTAACTAGATTCAAAGCCCTACCTAACATTTCATCCTGGTTACGGCCCTGTATGTATGTGTATATAAAAATGTTTTTATTTATTTTTGATTTGTTTCGTTGAGGTTGCTTTTCTTTTCTTGGTCTGTTTATTTTTCTTTTGCTTGTAACTGTTCTTGTCATTCTCCTCCTTTTTTCGTTTATTTTTACTATATTCTATTTTATTTTATTTTTTATTCTATATTTTATTTTTATCCCCCCCCTCCCTGCTCTTGTGCTCCCTGGTTTCTTGCTTTGTTACTTCCTCCGATTGGCAACTTGTTCTTCGCTGTGTTTTCTGTTTACTTTCTTTTCAGTTCTCTGTTCCAGTCTCCTAGACTGTAAATGGCCTATATCTCTACTGTAGAACGAAATTTTTTCGATCGAAATACCTGTATGGCCTGGCAAGTAACTCTTATGGTGTTTCTTTTTCTAACTTCTTAATTGTTTTACCTTACTCTTCATTTTAAAAATGTATATAAAATTAAAAGTTTTTTTACAGGGTCTCCTAAGATTAAATTTATAGTAATGTACAGTTTTTTTTTTTTTTACTTTCATCTGTAAAATCTTGACACAATTGACGATTATATTTGTCGTAAAAAAAGATTGTTGTGCTGGAAAGTGCTTTATAATCGATGTGGCATGATTCATCTTTCTTATTGTTCGCATTGGTGTTACCTCAACCAATACTACGAAGTTAACATCGGACGGTAAAAATTTTTGATGGTGTGTCATAAATGGAATTGATCTACATCCATAGATTGTCCAAATGAGATCATGATCGCTGTAAAATAACGCATTAACACTTTCCAAGAAGGTTAAAAATTGTTGATGATTTCAGTTTGTCTATCTGTCCGTCCATGCTCTAACTGAAGTAAATATGCGTGGAGTACTATGAAATTTAAAGGTATAATATTATTCCTATGTACAACAAATACTATGTATCCTATTAAAATGGGTGTACGGAGTAATTATAGTTCTTTTACCGGTGTAGCCAAAAGAATTCAAAAACATTACGCTCTATGAGAAGTCATTTTTTGAAGCATATATATATATATCCGAATAAATATCCGAAAATAATGATCTCCATAGAAAACAGTATCTCTAGAATTAATAGTTCTTCTACAGGAGCATTCAAAATAATTCCAATGCATTGCGGTCTACGGCAGTTAGAGACATTAGTGAGTTTGTGCCAGACTTCGTGCCGATTACAATCGACTGTAATCGAAGACTAAAATAATATTTTACAAATTTACAAAAATGCTATGATAAAATTGCATTTCCATAGAATTCTTTTGATATTTGATTTCTTTAACATCAAGATTACTGTTATTTTACTAAATTAACATTCACTAGTCATAATCTTTTTGGAAATTGTTGGTAATCGTAATCGTAATCCATTTCATTTCTTGTAATCGATTACAGATGACCGTGCAATCGCACGAAGTTTGGGTGCATACCGTTTCTTCCTACGTTAACTCTATCCGATATACGGAGTTTTTGACCAACCACGTTTCGGATTTTCTACGTACGCTTGCGCTGTATTGTCCAATGGCATTTAACGTTAGCGTTACCGTTTTTGAAAACGGCATGCACAAACTCCCTATTAAGCACGATACAATAAATACATATTTTATAGCAGTTTACTCTTCAGTCAGAAGATGGTAATAAATATTAATTAATTCTTTTGCAATTCTCGCAAAATTACATTAATAGTAATATACAGCTTTAAAAAAAATTATCTCCAAAATGTCGCCAGATATAGGACAAGACATCGCCAAATTTGGCGCATAAATACTGTTTTGTTGGAAATTGTTTTACAATCAGTGCGTCTGACATGATTTATCTTTCTTGTTTCTTTACGACCTAGAGAAATCGTTATGGTAAGAGAAAAAATGTAACTAGCACGCAATCTAAACGATTTTATAATTCATCCAAAAACGAAGCCTAATTCACCAGTATTAATTATATCTTCCGACCATGAATGACATAATGCTTGATAACACAGCCTGACCGCAATCCAATTTAAGTGAAAGTTAATACTGCATATGATGAAATTCGAGCTTGTATTATATCACGTCAGTACTTTCAAACGCAACAGTGCATGAAAACGTGAAGCATTAAGATCAAAGCCGATGAAAAGGAATGCTATAGGCTTTCAGCATATCAATCACCTGTAAAACGTTATTCATCCATGGTAAAACAAATCAGGAATAATTATATCCCTTGTTTTTTTTCTGCATACGCACAAATACGTTGATGTAAGATCATATTATGAGTAACTAACTGTTTGTTGGACCAGCTGCTTAGTACGGCAAATAATAGCGAATGCAATTTTCAAAATCTCCAATTAAGATGATAATAGTTTTCCACAAAATTGGAAAGTGTTTGATTTTGGTTTGTCCATCTTTGTGCTGTAGCTGCTAGTAAATAAGTTCTGCCTACAATAGTATTTATAGGTATTATGCTACTTCATGTGTACTATTTTGATGTCCCTTTAGAAAATGGTACATTTAGCTTGTAGTCCTGTTAGAAGAGGATACAAAAGAATTTCATTGAATTAGACAGTAGGAAATAATATCGCTCATCGCGTGGGGCTATTAGATCGACCGCCATGCTGATGATAGTTAAATCGAGTAATGGCCACAGCTGCACTTTTTCAGCGTCGTGAAATGGTTATGCTTCAAAGGATTAAACCGCTGATCTGAGAATAAAAATTTTGAAGCGAAATGAGACTCTTTCTAAAGAAAACAACAGTTAAAATGGAGTTATTAACCCTTTGAAGTACAACCATTTCCCGCTGGCTGTGCGGTGCCACACAGCCAGCTGTCAAAAATATACAGATCACACAGTCAAAAATGTTCTTCAGCTCTGTGGCACGCGATGGGAGATCCGATCGTTCGCCATGTTGCTGGTTTAAATGGAGCGATGGCAGCGGCTGCACTTTTTCGTCACTGGGCAGTCTATCTAGTTTTTCTTCTACATCGAAGTATGTCTGCATCACATTCTCCAGTTCTCAGCAGATGCCGATACTGATAAAAATAATTCTGGCATCCATTTTACGAATAATCTATCATTTTACTGGAAATTGTGTCCTCCTTAAGTGTTTTATTGAAATCAAATTTGTCCTTCGTGAATCAAAACAATCAAAATGTCAGAGTTTTGTGTCCTCATGCCGAAGATATATCGCGTGTTAAAGAGTTAAGCATATCACATATAGTCTCGCAGTAGCCTAGTTGTTAAGCTCCGTTCCCATAAGAACACAGAAAGTGAAGCGTCCCCGACTTTGGTCAGTGCTTAGGAAGGCGACAACCTCTCTCAGTGGAACTGTTTACGCTCATGGGAGCTGGTGCACGTAAAATCTGTTCGTAAGTCCAATCTCCTTCCTATTCAAACGATACCTCTGGAGATCCAGGTGCTAGCAATTGGTTAAAAACTAAGATACTCTGGGATGAATCGATCTTCTTCCCACTGGGGCTCATTAAAATGGAAGCCGTTACCTTCCGCCCATCGGCATCCTGTATTGAAGGATCTGGGCCCGTTGCCAAAGGGCATTAGAAAAAACAACAACAACAAATAACGAGAATTCATCCAGACGTTGATGATGTCATTTTCAGTTTGAAAACTTTACGAAGTTGTCATGACCGGCTATCCACCCTGATCTCTTTGCCGAGGTTATGTTGAACATTCGAAAACTTAGGAGGGTGTGTCTAAGAAGCAAAATCTGCCTCTCGGACTTGTTGCACAAATTAAAATAAGCTGTATGCACAAGGGACACAAAAAAATTTCAGGAAGATTCTTTATAAGCTTCACTCTACATTGAAATGAATGATAACTACGTGCTTTTATGAAACTTACAGAAAAAACCTTATATACGGAATTGCATTGCAAAATTTTTCCGAACAGTAACACATTCTGCAAGATTTTCGATTGTCAACATTTTTTCCTCAAAGTCTCTTAACTAATACAGTTTTATTGTTTATTACAGTGCGCTGTATAGTTCTGCGTATAGCTTGTAAAGAAACAAAAAATTTAATGTGCTAGGCACACTTTCTTTTTTTATTTTTTTGTATTTATCAAAATCATATGATTGTACCATTAGACTTAGACTCAATGTTAATTTTGTCTTGAAATTTTCAACAAGAAAATATTAGCAATATGTATAAAAGTATGCAACTTGAAATGGAGTTAGGTTTACTTCACGAAAAGTTTCATTTCTCAAAAATGACGTATCATATCTCTTCTCCGTGAAATACTGTTAAAATTTTAATGACATTCTCGTTGAGACAATCAAGAGTGATTTTATGCTATTTTCCCAGCAAAAGTGTTAACTAAAATCTAAGACATAAGGCTCATAACCACTGAAGTATATAGAGGTGGGGGAAGAGTTAGGCGATGTTACCCGCAATACGCGGGTAGTATACGCAAAAACGCTGGCAACATATACACCTTTTGGCGTAAAATGGTAAGCTTTTGGATATTTTTATGGTGGGTTTTAGTTCACCGTAGGACCACCATTTCGTATTCTTGAAGAGAAAATTTAATTTTACTGGGGAAGGCTTAGCCATCACCTCCTAGATAATGAAAGCCCAACAACCCTTACGTTACCAAGCTTTGACGTCATCATTAAGCACGCATGTTTTATTTTCATAAAGAAAAACTATTAAAAAATTCTGGTATTTTTACTCATGAATAACAATATTTTAATAATTTGCGATAAAATATATAATTTTACGACAAATGGCAGTTTTTAACAATGACTAATTAGATTATGTGATAAGGAAATAGATCATAATGAGTACTTTTGTATGAGAAAGGTATTTTAATTTTAATGTTTAATTTAAGATACATTTTCTAATATTTGTTGCATGCACCAGAAATTTCAAATAGTTTTACTTTTTGAAACTAAAACTGTGATGCCTGATGATTATACTGGCCTAGTTATGACGTCAAACCTTAAGTTGTTAGGCCATCTATAAGTGGGAGGTGTTAGTTTAGCTCACTGTAGTGCCTCAAAGCAGTATGCCGTAAAAACACTTTTTAATTTCGTATAAATTTTTAATACTTTATTATTAATTAAAAAAATCATTAATTTTCTAAACTTTATAATTTAAAAAAGTAATGTAAATTTACTACAAAGAAGGTAAAAAATGTGTAATGAAATTGATTTTTTTTACAAATTCTTTCTAGTAAAATTTACAATTAATCAAATTTTTTAGTAAGGATAGGCCCCCTGCACACACTTGGCTGGACCCTCTCCCATTCGAAAGTTGTATATATAAGTCTGCATAAAAAACACTCAAAATACTGGTGTTAAACGTTAAAATAAATAAAAGTTTTGTGAAAAAAAACACATAAAAATGTACTTAAAACAAGATACGATCGTTTCGACTGAAAATTTATTGTCTTCATCAGTCAAAGCTCTTCGTCTCACATAACAGTGGGACACAAAGTTTTTATTTATTTTAATATGAGCCAGTGCTCTTAACAATAACTATATATATGTATGCCGTACAAAAATTATATAAATAAATGGTACACGGAACTTAAGTTCTAAAATACTCACAAAATTTAAGAATGGATTATTGATTTCATTCTTTTTAGCTCTTGAATCAAAATGGGGTAACCTAAAATTGGATGCAACCTCGATTCTGAAGTATTGAGAAAACGCATTTTAGAACGCAGAGTAACTCCGTGCCAGCGAATGAAAAATCAGAATACAGAAGAAGTCACGGGCGCTTTTTCAAAACTTTAAAAATGTCTCCGTTTGAAAATGTAGGTGCACTGTAACTTTTCTTTAGGAGATCAATGAAAGGCGTAAACTCTGTTAACATTCAATATTGTTAATACCTGCTTTTCAAAGACGCAAATACATAGCCTCTAACATTACGGTTTTTATCGGAACACTTTTTAACACTAATTTTTTTAGCATTTTATTGATGCTAAAAGTCCATATTTTTAATATCAAATAAAACTGTTCAAAAATAGTGATAAAAAATATTCCGATAAAAATGGAATATTTGGCAGCTATGCAAATAGATTATCTTATTTCATTAAGATGTTGATAATATGTAGCATTTTCAAACGCTGTCTAATATTCTCTCAGTTTCAAACATGTGTAGTGTAAGTTCTGTCCAAACTGGCTTGAGGATATACCTATGAATATATACATATTTATAAAAAACAAATAAATATTGTTAGCACTCTGAGATATTTCTGTCACTCCGGGTTTTTCTGTCCTCGTATTTTTGCGGACCGATTTGGGTCGACACGCTTGCGTTTTAATATAGATTTCAATTCCAAAGAAAGTGTTTGATGGAACAAGGAAAACGAACGGTGCACTCATGGATTATGATACACTTTCCAAACAGTATTTACAGAAGTCAGAACATGCCTGGCGGAGATTGTAAAACTGTTTAGGCGAATTTAACATGAATTTCGATTCCAAAGTGTTTTATAAGAAAGAAAAATACGGTACACTCATGAATAATGATACACTTTCTAACCTAATACGGATAAGGAAGAAAAACAGGGATGCATGGATTATGATACGCTTTTAATACTTAGCACTTTAGTGGGCATTTAAAGTATGAAAGCGTTTCAGATTTTTTAAATCATTATTATTATTTAACCACTTTTACCTAAATTCCGATTCACGAATTTTACAGCTATAAACGCATTCAGCACCGGATTTAGGGGACGCAAGATATAGAGATTTTTATCTTAACAATATAGGTATTTTGTGATACGTGACAGAAGTTATTGTCTTTACAATTCAGGCATTTTGACCTTTTTTTCTTTCTTTTGTCTCACTTCCATCCCTATTTAAAAGTGTAAAATAAGCATTCAGCGAATGAAATAATAACATTTTTCATTCTCCATATCCCAGACAGACTAAGTCGATTTTTCATTTTATTAATTTTATGACTAAGTGAAATGCTGGAATTTCACTTACAAGAAAGGAAAAGCGAATGCAACAATTAACGCACTGGTGCCTTGCTCTGATAATAATTAGTTTAACGGACCTTCGCATAACAAGTTCATCGACCACCAGCGACGAAAAACACTTGTTCCCGAAGAAACACCACTTAACATCGGCTTCTATGCGTCGGTCATCGGAGATATCTATTCCTTTAAATATCTCGGTGATTGACTTATTTGTTTATTCTGACACACAAATAAGTTGGCGCTGCTTGTTGAAAAAAAATAAAAAAATAAAAATAAAGTAATCGCTTTCCATCTCGCTTAGTGGAACGATCGCTAAATTAAAATCGCAAGGGCTCTCAGGAAAAAAAAATTCGACATACACGACAAAACCCGGATCTTCAGGAATTTCTTGTCAGTTCCCCTGTTAACTTTTAGTTCAATTATAAGAATACACTGGAACTTCTATGGAGCGGTCGTCAAGGGAGGTAGTCGCTCAAAGAAGCATAAACATTTGATTGCCAAAGAAAAAGAAAAGCAAAAAAATATTGTTTTGTTATTTATGGAACTGCATACTAATATATAAGTAATTATAAAAACATATTTTTAAAATTTAAATTTTAATAAAAATCTGATATTCTTCATGCATATAAATTTGTCATCATAAAATCTATTTGCTGTAAAATTTGTTTTTTGGGGGGGGGTTTCCACAGCCAAAAGTAACCGACAACCTTTCCGCTCAAATTTTTTTGTTCAATTAATACACTATTCCAACGTTAACGTAAAATCACTCGTTTCTTAGACATACCTCTTCTCTAACCTACAAGTTTTGTACGCGATTTATGTATATATTTACGCTTGTTGTTGATTTACTGTAAAACAAGTGGTTTGGAATGTAATTGTTGTTTACTTTACGGCGGGAAAAATTCTAGAAAATTTTCAGGCAGGAAACCGGGTCCGGTCGCTTATGGGGGTTGCGCGTTCTCTTCTAGAGGCTATTTTAACATTAAGTAGATAGAGTAAAAAGTGATGCCTTAAAAAGTTCATCGTTGGGGGAGGGGTTGCTTAATAGAGAGAAATCTGGAGTGACTCCATTCGACTTTCTAATCACTGGATCGTTACCAACTGTGTGTCTGTTTATAATAATTTATAAAAATTCTTTTTTTTTTTTTTTTTTTGTAACTCTGTATGTATGAATGTAATGGAATCTTATAACTCAATTTTCACCTACTTTTTTACATCCAATAACTTTCAAATTTTGAAGGCACATAAAGCATCGACAACAAGAACAGCAGTATTGAAAATGGTGCACTTAGCATTAATAGTTCTTTTACGGGAGTACAGAAAAGAATTTCAGTACATAAAGCTCAACGAGTAAGCTATTGTTAAAAAGATATTTTAGAGACATTTATCTACTTGAAAGTAATCTATTTTCTATTTAAAAAAAAATCTATTCACAAAAAAAAAAGCCCTCTATTGAAAATAGTATATGAAGCAGTTATATATTGTTTAAAAAGACGACCCGTTGGTTTTTTTTTTTTTTTTTGTTACCCTTAAACATTGGTGTAACAGGGCAGGCTTTTTGGATTTTTCTAGGGTGTGTTTTAGGCCACACTAGGGCCTCCATTTCTCATTCTTGCAATAGAAAATCTAATTTTTCTAGAGTGGGCTAAAATGTTTATGGGGTGGGCTTAGCCCACCCTAGCCCCTAGATCATCACTGTGGGACTGTTATAATTTTATTCGTGAGATAAAACAAAAATGGAAATGCACAATCTTACTTAATCCTGTGATGGCTTTATTTCTGAAAAATATAATTTAATTCATTTTTTTTTTTTTTTACATTATCATTCCTTTCAGCAGATGATGAAAATGTTCGCCACCATTTTGAATGCAAACATGAGCACGACAAACTAAGTTTTTTGAAACTCTTTGTAACATTGTTGGTGTTATTGAAGCGATTTCTTCACTTATGATTTGTTTAGATTCATCGATGTTTGCAAGACTTCTATAGAAAACACTGTTTTTAAGGTAACCCCACAACACACACACAAAAAAAAACCTAACGGGGTGAGGAATAATTAATAATGGAATGATAATGTAAAAAATTGAATTAACTTATGTTTATATAAAATAAAATCATCACAGGATGAAGTAAGCATGCTGGGAATTGTCTCCCACCCTTAAAAAAATTATATTTCAGTGTTAAACAAGGTTCAAGCAATTATATTTCAGTGTTAGAATTGTTGCCACATCCGTCACATTTAAGAGTAATTAAGAAAAACCAACAGGTACCCTTTCAAATTGGTCACCGTGTATCATATTACAGGAGCACTCAAAAGAATTCCAATACGTAACGGGCTATGGCAGTTTAGAGTCATTAATCTATTGCAAGCACAAACACAAAAATGTATATAAACATTTATGACCGTTTACTCTTCATTGAAATGATGGAAAAAATAACATCTGAAGTTCTTTTACAGGGTCTCAAAATCACATTAGTAGTGATGTACTTTTTCACGTTATGTTCGAAACTTCACCTTGTTTGACGACGTTACATTTGCAAATTTGGTGTGCATTAAAAAGGCGTTTCTTTAGTTTTTAAAACTATTTATCTTGATAGCTAAATGTGGACTAGTGTTGTAGCTCACATTAATAAAAAATGACCTTGCAGAATCCTGGTAAATCATTTGAAATTCCAATTTTTGAGTAGTAGGAATGTCGACCACAATTTGATAAACGAAATGCCATTTTGTTTCTAGTTTTATTCTAGTTTTTTAAGATTATGAACAAAAATATCATTTGAGAAATTTAATGAAGTTTTATACAGTGTAAAAAGAATAGAATATAAAATGTAAAGCAACTATTTTTATAAAATATAAAAACATTAAAACATTTTTCATAACAGGTATTGATGAAGCTTTACTTAGGTAATGATATGAACTTAATCGAAAATATATTTAAAAATTGAGAAAAAGTATATCAGCCAAAATTATCATAGCTGCCAACCTTCCCGATTTCTTCGAAAGATTTTCCGCCACTAATTTTTACCTAGCAATTCATACTTAAAATAACGCCAAAAATTTAATCTAAAATAAAACTGTTTAAAGATTGTGGTGGAAAATCTCTCGAAGAAATCGGGAAGGTTGGCAGCTATGATATCATTTTTTAATCAAAATATTTCAGTACAATAAACCTTATATGGTTGTTAATTAAATTAATGAGTACGGCAACTATTTCAAGATATTAATGTTTTCATGTTAAGACATCCGCCTACCTTGAAAACATCGAATTTCGACTGAAAAATCAATGATAAAATTATTCACAAGTCTTGTGCATTATACATTTATGTTTCTAAAGCCGTTTTCTTTTTTATCCTGCGGCGTTTGGAACGGGATTTATAGCCATTTAAAAACACACCATCAACTGTGAACTATCATCATCTAAGAACTTTAATCGCTTTTTTCTGTGTATTTTGCTTTGCGCAATTTCTTTTCACTATTAACACCATAACTTCTATATTAAGAAAGATTTTTTACTAAAATCATCATTGTAGGTTCAAAATATTATTGACTATGAAATAACCTACTAAAATATATTTTCTTACCTAACTATTTCCTTCTATGTAAAGGGTTTTCTTCGTCGACAATAGACAGCAATTAAAAAAAAAAAAAAATGCATATTCACCTTCGTAATTGGCTATATTTTATTTCTCTATTAAACATTTTTCTTTGTTCTTCTGTCATTTCAAATATCATTCTCATATATGCCTCACTTTTAAAAAGAATTAAGATTCATCCAGAACGACCGTGGTGTGTGTGTGTGTGTGTGTGTACAGTGTTAGACGTTTTGATAAATTGCAGTAAAAATTTACTACAAAAACCCCAATTTCTTAAAATATATGAAAATTATAAACAATATTCTCGGTAATTTGCTTTCCCTAGTCTACAACTTATCTGAAAATTATTTTTAATAAAATCTAAATTGTAACTTAAAACAAAAAATTGTCCAAAACGTAAGCGGAACCTTAAAATTTTAATAGCTTAGTTTTGTATAATCTATTTATAAATAAATAGGTCGTTTAATTTCTTCTAAGCAAAAAAAAAAAAAAAAAAAAAAAAAAAAAAAAAAGCGCTTCATGCAGAAGAAAAAGACAATTTTTCTCAAAAAATTAACGTAGAATCTTCTCCTCTCCCCATCTTTCTCTGCTTCTCCATTGATGGGATTTCAGGCAGGAAAGACCTGGACGAGATTGCATCACTGGGGAAAGCGAACGGGGTTACCATATTTGGCGAAATATCACTGTAAAAATTCTTAGGCGAATTATGTTTTCCGACATCACACTGCGTATTGTAGTACATTGAGATGTGTCGGATCATTAAAAAGGTAGATCCGCGGATACGAGTATAAAACGGATTAGTTGTTTCTCATATCCGCGGATATAGATCCTTTTGTTTGGATATTTTTTAAAAAGAATACATTACCATAAAGGGATAGTTTCTCTCTTGCAAACTATGGGAAATATTCTACCCTGGTGGTAACTTACAAATACTGTGTAATGCATGGGTTGAAAAAATTATATTAGAGGTTAAAACCATATTTATTTTAAATGTTTAGAGCTATTGTGACTTAAAACATGGAACCGCAACTACCGAATCAAGTATTTTTCTAAATCTACAGAACCTCTCGGTGTAATCTATTAAGAGAGTCGTTTGAAAAAATAATGTAATTTTGGTAGATAAATACAACTAACTAGGAGAGGCACTTGAATATCTTAGTATGACTTTTCACAAGTTATGCTAGACATGGTAATAAACAATAAAGCTCTATGGAAAAAACACTCAAAATACTGGTAATAAATGTTAAAATAAATATAAACTTTGTGAAAAAACACACATAAAATGTTACTTATAAGAAGTAACATTTTTTTTTTCACGAATTTTATATTTATTTTAATAAACCTCTATGCTAGATAAGAAACTTTCAGTAACTTTCTTCTGTTTAAAAATACTGTACCGAAAGATGAGGATATTCTTTTACTGTAGCATTAAAAGCCATTACCAATCACATGTAAATACTATTTGCATAGCTAGGTGTGTGTGTGGGGGGGGGAGGGGAGGGGGCTAGCCGCCCGTAGAAAGATCTTAAATCCCTTTTCTAAAATTAGATTTTTTATTTATTGAAAATTATACTTTTTTATTAACAGAATAAGAGAGATGGAACATTTTGGTGAAGGGAAGGTAGGGACTAAGAGAACAAAGCCACCATTTATGATAAACGCAGACTCCCTTAAAATCCATAAACAATTACCAATTATTTTTATATAATAAAACTTATGTGGTATTAAAAAAATAATAATAATAACAGCGCAGCTTGAATTTTTTTTTTTTTTTTTTCATTTCTTTAACTTATTTGGAAAAGCCTTTAAAAGATCCGCAGACAAAAAGCAGATCCGGATCATTTATCTGCGCTGACGGATCCGGATCCAGCTATGGCTACGGATTTTTTCTTTTTTGATCAAATATCTACGGAAACGGATATAAATATCCGGCACACCTCTAATTGTATAGTATGGGGAAAAAAAAAAAAGAAAAAAATCGTACGGACGGACAATGTCAATTGTACTTATTCTCGAAGAAATTTATTTGCATTTGTTTCAACTTATGTAAAAGTGTAATAAGTTAGAAAACTATAAGATGTTTTAAATCTGAATGCGAAAGCAAACGTTACTAAGTATGAGACTTTGGCTTCCAGCAACGTGTTTTCCCTGATCAGTTTGAACTTCTTGGTTTTTCCATTATAATAAAAAAATGATTTAAGTTGTTTGAAATTGTATTAAATACTGTGAAACTTCTCGGGAGCGACCACCTCCCTTTACGAGAAAAGTCGGTCGTTAAGAGAGGTGGTCACTCAAAGAAGTAAAAACATTTGATAGCGAAAAAAAAAAAGCCCAAAGATATTGTTTGTTTTGTTATTTATGAAATTGCATACTAATATATAAGTAATTGTACAAACATATCTTTAAAATTTAAATTTTAATAAAATATTTTGAAATTTCGGATTGTTTCATTCTTTTTTCAATCTCAAAAGACTAAATCTCTCTCTGCTTTATTTTTTGTATCTGACAAAAGACCATTTATCCTGATAATCTTCATGCATTCTAAATTTGCCATAATAATATCATATTTTGTTTAAAAATTACTTTTTGGGGTTTTTCCATAGCCAAAAGGAACCGCCAACTTCCTCCGAATTTCCTTTTTCGTGCTATTCGATCACATCAATGTTACAGATGCTGTCGTTTTGCAGTGGAGCGACTCGATGCAATGTGGTTTTTGTTTATTTTATTTCCCTGAAAAATTCTAGAAAGTTTGCGGACAGGGCCCCGGGTGCGGTCACTTATAGACCGCACCCGGGTGTGGCCTATTCTAAGGTCACCGGGAGTGGCCTATTCTAGAAACATTAAGTAGATAGAGTAGAAAATCAGTGCCTCAAAATATTGGTCATTGGAGGAGGGGGCCGCCTAATAGAGGTGGTCGCTCATAGAAGTTTCACTGTACTTCATAAACTAGCAGGAATGTGTAATAAGTAAAAACCCCACCCAACCTTGAGTTTTAAATTTAGAACTTCTCTTTCGTTTGAATTAAAACAATTTTAAAAACCAGTAACGCAAGGAACTACCAGAACGTTATTAATTTTGATGTGTCAACTGTGTTAATTATAATTAATTTTTCACGCTTTTCAAATTTAAATACAGCTATGCATTTGCTGATATTTCTTGTTTCGTGACAAGCTGTTTCCACCAAACAGGTTTCAAATATATTATTTCACTTTTAAAATAACACACATGATCAAGACTTAAAGGCATTGAATTCAAGTATTAGTGTGCATGCTAAATGAACAAACTTAGAGATTATTCCTTATTTTAATTTTTTGCTGCATTTAATAGATACTGAGAGTTTAGGGGCATTTAGTAAATATTTTTCTGCGGTTTATAAGTTTCATAACAGCAAAATTAAAATGTTTACTGGTACATGCAAAAAGTTTATAATTTTAAAATATTATGTTTTAAGATAAAATTCTTCTATTGGCATCTTTATTGACAGCTATTACAATATAAATTTGTTTTATTGAACAAATGTAGCAAAAAAGCTCAACAAAAACTGGTGTTAAAAAGTAAAACTCGGTTTTTAAGTACCTTTCAGGGTGTGTTAAATTTTTATTTATTTTTTAATATCGGCAAATAAAACCTGGAAAACCAGACAAGCTGAAATAAACGCGCATTTTTAATGTTCTCAATATAACAGCCTTTTTATTTATTTATTTTTGCTAATCTGAAATGAATAAATGGGTTGACTGCAAACTTGTGGAAGTCACAAAAATCAGAGGGGGAAAAAATTATAATATTTAGATATGCTAGTGTGATTAGAAAATGTTTTCTATATTATAGATACATAAAAGGTTACACTTCTAAGTTATTTGTATCCAATAAATGAGCCTTCTAACTACAATGTAATATTATGATACTGCACTTAATCTAACTCAAGTTTTATAATCTTATCGTTTCATCCCACCTATTTTGTTTTTCAACTACAGTTATTAATCATATTGGTTTCTGTTAACACTACCCTTTGCTCTATCTATATCTTCGTTTGTCCCCATTAAATGCTTTATTTAAATCCTTCGTGATTCAGCCTCGTGAAAAATATCAAACTGTGTCATCTCAAGGATCTATTTAGAATCCCACAAACTGCGAATAGGACGTGAAGCTTGGGACAGCGCTTATGAATCTTTGATAATTTTTAACTTATGACTTCGCGTTTTTGACTGCTGTGAAAGAAACCCAACCCCTCCAACTTACACAAAGTTTAACTGAATCTTTGACGTCACACTGAGCCACATAATTACACTTTTAGTGTGATGAAAAAGACTTTTCAAATTTTCTGGTGAATACTACAAATAATAGAAAATATCGTAAATTAAAGATAAAAATTAGGGATGCAAAACAATTCATAATGATCTATTTCCTTATCACATTACATAATTAGTTACAATTAAAAACGTGGAAAGAGAGATATCACTGTCTATGCTGTGAACACCCTTTTAATGGAAAATCATGTGTATGGCACTCGTGGGCGTTGGGATCATGGGACATGCCTCCCATATTTTGAAATTTTTTTTCTTATAAGTGATAGAACTGTCTTGAATTTTTGGAGGTATTGCCACACCTCGTTGCCCCTAGCAAATTACGTTTATGTCCCCACACTTTGAGGATGATGAAATACAAAATTTTAATATCTGGACAGTAATGTTTGGGGCAGTGGCGGATTTCCCAATAGGCGCACGAGGAGCGCGACTCAGGCCCTACAAATCTAAAGGGCCTCAAAATTCGGTCCTCAAAAAGAAATATCTATCTATCTATCTATCTATCTATCTATCTATCTATCTATATATATATATATATATATATATATATATATATATATATATATATATATACATATATTTCTGTCAGAAAGACAGAAACTTTTTTCATAGTTCCAAGGATTGCTCCTAGAGTAGTAGAAGATGCTCTTGAACAGTCCTTTATTTGGAGGGCACCTCAACCGTCCATTATTTCCAAGGAAATTTCTTAGATTTCTTTTACAGTGTTGTTTTAATTTGTTCACTATATTTCGTCTCAAAAAATGCTTGCGCTGAGAGTCTCATGCTTACTTTCTACCCGGAATTAATCTGATTGTGGTGCAGTCTCTGGTATTGCAGAAGGACATTCAAACGTTTACAGAATTTTAATCCCACAACTAAAACGTGTATACGCTGATAAGAATAGTTCTCATATTTTAAGAGAAAAGCCTGAAGTGCTTGGTTCTACAGCATCTGATTAAACAACTTGTCAAAATTAAATATCTTATTTTTTTTAACCGTTCTTCGTTTAAATGTTTTAAGAAAGGGCACTCTGCATTCAATGAAATTTTTAAAATATGCTTAGAATGTATAGTATTTTGACGTCATAATGTAAAGAAATTGAAAGGAATCATTTATATATTTTTTGAAGAAACACTAAAAATAAAAAATTTAAGCTAGAGATAACCAATTTCATCTTTTTAGAATCGAATGAACTTTCTGGAGATGTAGTGATAAAAAACGGCCGACCAATAATTAAGCAGATGCAAGCCGATATGCATAACACAAATTTGGGGAGAAGGTATACGCGATAGTTAAAAAGTATTGAAAATTTAAAAAGAGCATTCCGGTGACTCAATGTCACCGGAATTATATATGCATGCAAATTTTCAGCTCCATCGGATGAAAGAAAGGGAGTTAAAATTTATAAGCAAATTTTGAGCTGGCCGACATACACAGTCAATTAAAAACTTGAAAAAAATAAATGATGACGAAATTTTTCGTTTTTAACTAAAAAATATTTATGATAACTATATTAGAATTACGGCATGTGTTTTATAGTCGCAGATGAAAATGCTAATTAAGACATATATTAGTGGTCCACAAGAAGTGATTCGACTTAATTAAGTAACACTGAAAATTAACCAATATGAAATTGGATATTCCTAGGTTAAAAGAGTACCCATTGGTTTTTCTAATAACTCTTTAAATCTGGCGGATGTGGCAGCTATTCTAACACTAAAATATAATTATTTGAGCTGTATTTAAGTGAGGGGGACAATTTCGATCACCGTGGCATAGCTGCCAACCTTTCCGATGTCTTCATGAGATTTCCCACCACAATTTTTAAAACAGCTTTTTCAGATTAAATTTTTGACGTTTTCTAGGCAATGATAATGAATTGATAGGTAAAAGTTAGCAGTGGAAGATCTCCCGAGGAAATCGGGACGGTTGACAGCTATCCCGTCGGGAGTGTTACAATTTTATTTGTAATGTACAACAGAAATAGAGGCGCATAGTGTTACATAATATTGTAATAATTTTATTTTTAAGAAAAGAAAAGTAATTCAAATTGCTTGCATTATTAATCCTTACAGCAAATGTTGAAAATGTTTGCCACCATTTTGAATGCCAACATGAATGCGTCGAACTAAGTTTTTTGATACAATTCGCAATAGTGTTGGTGTTACAGACGAGATTTATTCAGTTATCATTTGTTTTAATTCATCGATGTTTGTAAGACTTCTCTGGAAATACTATCATTAATATTACCCCCCCCCCCGCACACACACTAATTTAACGGAGTGATTATTAATTAATAATGGAATGATTTGAATGAAAATATTTGAATTAAATTATGCTTTTATAAAATATAATTATCACAGGATTAAGTAACCTTGTGGGTCTCGATTTCTTTTTCCCTCACACATAAAATTGTAGCAGTCTAACCGTGTTGGAAATTGTCTCCTACGCTTAAGCACTTCAAATAATTATATTTCAGTGTTAGAATAGTTGCCACAAGATTTGAGAATAATAATAAAAACCAACGGGTACTCTTTTAAATTGATCACCCTGTACTTAGAACTTTGCTGGTGTTTATTAAGTGTTAATCATGAAAAGTTAAACGGAGTACAAAAATTATTAAATTTTATGAGGTAAAAGATTTTTTTAATGTACTAATCTATAAATACAAATTATTTTTAAATTTTAATACTTGCTTGTAGAAATAAATTAGATACAAAAGGATAGTAAAAACATTTAAAAATAATTTTATTTAAAACATAAATTAACGTTTATATTTTAGAAACACCCCCCACCCCCCTCGAATGACGACACTGAGTGAAAGGAACTCGATAAATCAAATTCGAAAGTGAAACAACAACACTCCCACAGAGTTCTTACATACAGTTACCGCAACTTTGCGATTCCCGTGTAGGAATACGAGCATACTATTCCCGTATTCCTGTTTCTGAGAAATATTTTTGCTTCTTTCTCCAACCAAACTCGTCCCGTCTGATACGAGGAAGAAGAAGAAAAAACAACAACAGTAGAGTAGAGAACACAGAAACAGAAACGGGCGGACACGCCCTGAAATACAGCTTCCAAAAAACCCGCCACTCTGCTTCCCATCGCCAAGCTGGGCAGAGGTTACGGCAACCCTGTACTACGATTCGCGAACCGCGAAAGTGTGAAAACAGTATCGACCTTACGAACCGGAAAAAGAGAAACTTGCGGAAAACTATGCCAGCGAATAGGCGCAACAAATCTTTGGCAGGACTTACTTTGTTCGGATATTTTTAGGTTAGTAAACATTTCTGATATTTGTTTATTTCCCCTTGCATACGATGTTGTTTCGTGCGCGATTCTTATTATTCTGTTCGGGGCCTGCTTTCGAGAGTGGGCCAGCAGCCACTTGGTCTCTCGAAACTTATGAGATATTTTTATTCTAAAAAGAAATTTTAAAGCCAGATGCCTATGTTTTTGTTAATGAGGACTTAAATGTTTTTACAAGAATTTGTTACATCGTATACGCATTTACTGATTCACTTTCTACAACGAATATTTTGCTATTCTAATTAATTACGAATTGTTAGTACTAAATTTCTGATTTCATTCTCAAGAAAAATGCACACGATTTAGCATTTTCACTGATAAATAAATAAATAAATACTAAAGGTATTAAAATGCTGAAAATTTGCGATCGCATACTCCTCCGTTGTAGTACGGGGGATTTGTACTCTTATTATAAATAACACATCTCAACTCTCCTCCTCTTTCTAAAAATTCGTCTGCTTCTATTTGAAATCGCTAGTAGTGATTCCAAATTTTTCTTCGTTGTCCCCCTCATCAGCGAAACAGATTTTTGTAATGTGCGCAAAACAAAAAAGAAAAGGTTGCATTTGTAAATTTACGTTGAAGTTACTTAATTTCACCGCATCAGTATCGTAATTCCTTCAAAAAAAAAATGCGTGGGGGAGGGGGATTAAAGACATAATTTTTCTGGTAAAATATACAAAATCTTTATGTAAAAAATGAAGCATATATGGACTTTTATGTTAATAAATTTTCAGCAAGGGGGGGAGGGGTGCTTGACCCCCGACAGCCCCTTTTTGTGTACGCCACTGCAATCCGTAAAATTTGTCTGAAGCAGACTTGATGAAAGTCGGAACTTTTTTTTCTCTCTGTAAAGTTAGCCATACGTTGAATACACATGTGTTTTGACCATTCTCAAGATAATATATCCATTAAATGTATTTTTCTGCTTAGTAATAAGGGTCACTTGAAAAGCCGCCCCTCCACCCCTTTCCCTTCTTCTGTTAAACATTTTAAAACAAAATTCCCCTTCACTCCAAACAAACATTTCTTGAAATTTAAAAAATTAAGGTTAAAGTTTGTGTACGAATGCTATCAGAGATTTATAAAAATGCCCTTACATTACTCGATTCGGAGTGATTAAATGGGCAACTCGACAGGTATGAAAAAACAATTCGAAACGTCGGCTCAAATCTAAAATGATAGAATGTATACATCCAGTTTTATGATCTGTCTTGTTTGATTATAACTTAAGGACACATCAAACATGAAATGACTCAAATTTTCGAATTTTCAATTATCGGCCTAAAAACATTAAGCAGACTGATACAATTCCACATATATATATAATTTGTGTCGGCTTAGAATATATAAACACCCAAAATATGGCTCTTAAAATATAAACATACGTATCTTGGCTACAATAAAGCTTTTGTTTTTTGCCTTTTTCTCATTTTTTTTATGCTTTTGTACACTTTTCTAAAAATCTGCTTCAGGTAAACAGTTGAAACTTTTCAAAATTTTTTTAACTAACTTCTTTTTTTAAAAATACCTAACATTAGAGGTCTGACAGAAAAAATTTTAAAAAATGACTTTTTGGTTTGTTTAATTTTCAGGATTTTTAAGATTTAGTAAAGTGTTTTTAATTTTATTTCTTTTTAGCCAAAATGAAAATCATTTCATATTATTTTCAGGCAGTATGTTTTCTAATACCATACCAAATTTTAAGGTTAGCAATTCAATAGGTTTTTAGAAAAGTGTACCAAACTGATATATTGTTCAGAAATTTTCGTTCTTATTATTAGTTCTTTAAAAACTAATTCATAAATCAAATTATTTTATTTTATTTTATGTATGCTCTTTAATGTGTTTATACACTGTGTACAAAAAATTTCGTTTCTATCTCTACTTTTAAATAAAATGCATGATTTTAAATGTTTTGCTCTTTTTAATCGTCGAGATGTTCCATGTGCCCTTAAATCAGGGATGAGGAAATAGATTTAGGAAAGTTCTGTGTAAAGTAATTAATTATTTAGACTGGCCAAATATATATATATGTTATTTCATTTACTATTTGGACGTACTGGGTCCGTGCAGGGCCGCCGGCAGGATTTTTGGGCCCCAGGGTAAGTATTTATGTAATCATAGTTATAAAAAAATAATCTTTTTTAATCCAGAAAAATTTGTTAACTCTTTAGAATTAGTATACTTTAAATTTACCGTAGGCCATATAACCTTGCACATGATAAAACATGAATTAAAAAAATTGCAAGTAATAAAAACAGGAAATAATAAATACTTCAGTCGCCGAATTTGGTTGCTTATAAATTTTTTTACGAAATGGGCTTTGTTAAGATGCACAGTCGTTAATTATATCATCAAAGAACAAAGAACGAGCAAGATCTGTCACCATGACAAGAGTGGTTAGTCCACAAAGTCTTTCTTCTTGTCCCATAGTTGATCTGACGTAATTTTTATTTTCCCGTGGTATTTGTACGCTGAAAATTTGTAACATAGGCCCTCCAGGCCCGGGCCCACCTATCGGTCGGGCCCCGGAGCAATCGTCTCCCCCCCTATGTCTCCCCCACTCGACGGTCCTGGTCCGTGAGAGAAATGAAATTTTGACTGTTCTTTCATCATCTCGTTGAAATTTGGCTCTAAGTTACTAGAAGTAAATCGTAAAGAGCTCACAAATTGTCCGTCGGTCATCTAATTCCTCAGTTTTCTTTCACGGACATTCATTGTTGAAATGTAATGTGATACCTGTTCCATAGATGTATGAACACCCAAACATCGAGATGATTTCCTGACAGTGTTTTATCAAATTGAGGGATGAGACTTCGGTAAACTTTAGTTGC
Organism: Cheiracanthium punctorium; assembly: GCA_038373885.1. Taxonomy (NCBI): domain Eukaryota; kingdom Metazoa; phylum Arthropoda; class Arachnida; order Araneae; family Cheiracanthiidae; genus Cheiracanthium; species Cheiracanthium punctorium. The sequence goes on along the minus strand of JAWZYV010019802.1, from coordinate 1,951,516 downwards.
TGTTTTGTGTTATGGCAAAGCTAAACAAGGGCTATCTGCCAAGAATTTGGTACGCCTTGGTCGGAGGACATTTTAAAGGATTCTAATGTGTTTTCACGTTACATCTGAAGAAAACCAGCGAAAAAACTCCAGGCAGGCGCGAATCCAAGGGGAGGGTGGTAGGGGCGATCGCCCCTCCTGGCCGAAGTCCAAAAATCTGTTATAATCTGTTAAAATATATTATGAAAGTATAATGAAAATTATGTAGCCTTTTCTAAGGGGTGTATTGCGGATACTACTCCCGGTCCTTTTTAATCATCGCTCATATATAGATTTTATCAATAAAATAATTAATTACATTAATTGGTATAATTGATTATAATAATTAATTATAAAATGATTTTGCGCATTCACCCCCCCCCTCTCCTGTTTCAGGTACAAAATTGCCCCCTCCTTGAGTAATTTCTGGTTCCGCCCCTGACTCCAGAGACCGGCGAAATGACTCCCAGATTCTGATTTACTTTAACCCATTTATGCCTAGCGTCCCTTTTTTGGGACGGCATTTTCGCTATTAGTCGTAAACGTTATTTATTTTTCCTAGCCTTTATTCATGAGTATTGAGCCTTAACTCTACAAAATATTTTAACATGACCAAGTAGGATGTTGATATTTCGATTTTCATGCATAATGATTTTAAAAGAAATCATCCTTTGTTCAAGAAGTTGACATCAGAAATTTATCTATTATTTCCGTTATCAGCAAAAATCGAATAAAGTCGCAAAAATATCCAGGCACAAATGGGTTAAGTAAGCTGGGAGTCAGTCCACCCTTTCCCCTTCATATACACACAAAAATTAATCTGCATATTCAGCCAGTTAAATAATCTTTCAAAAGTGGCACATTCAGAAATTTTTTATTCGCGTTTTCTTATTATTAGTGAGAATCGTTTATAATATCAAAAACGAATAACCATTATAAGAATTTGGTTAATTTTTATTATATATTTTAAGTTAATGCATGCAACAAAATTTTTCAATTCTTCTTTTTCTTATAATGAACCAGCTGAAGTGTCCGTCATTGACGGGTTAGTAGGCAATGCAGTTTTCCAAATCCTCGAATTTTTGTCAGCATCGTAAAAGTACAAAGAATGGAATTTGCATACTCGCAAAAGTATAGAAAGCAAAGTTATAACTTCTATGTACTGTTAAAGGATTACAGGTTAGAGAATAACGAAGTGTTGAGTGACAGTTGTCAACAGAGAAAATTTTTTATTTTCAAAATTAATGTTCTATTTCAGCGGAATGAGCTTTAAATGTCAAGGTCGTTCCCCAGCCTCTTAATAAATTTCGTTTGATTCATTGTAAATATTTTAATAATGTCTAAACTTTGCAATATTTTCACATGATCTAATAAGGCAAATAAACATTTAAAAAAAATCTACGAAATTTGAAGTTGAATAATCAAACGAAAGTTGAATAATCAAATATTATATTACTTTCAGACGCCCTAAAGTGATCCCTCCTCCAATAAAAGGGGGGAGAGGGTGCCATTTTTTTCAAATTTTTGAAAAAAATTAACATTTAATGTTTCAGTTGTTGCCAATCATGTCACCAAATTTCATTTTATTACCTTATGCTGTTTTTAAGGGATCGGGACACAAACATTTTCATGATTTTCGCAAAATCTCAAAATTTATGAAATATTTAAAACAATTTTGGCATGTACAGTTTAAATTAATTTGCCATCTAACATAATTCCAAATTTCATTCTATTCAATTGCCATTTTAGGAAATAAACAAATATTTACTCCATTTTCACAAAACCTCAAAATCCATTTAAAAAAATGTTGAAGTACCTTGACGCCTATAGTTCAAGTGATCAACTGGGATGATGCTGAATTTTACTTCATTCACTTAACTGGATTATACGGGAGGAACAAATATTTACCATGATGAATAAATTTTCGCAAAACGTCAATCTAATTCAAATTTTCAAAAAAAAAAAAAAAAAACAGCTATAGTTTAAGTTGAGTCACCACATATCATGTCACCAAATTACATTTCATTCGCTTTTAGATAAGTAATACGCGAACACAAAATTGCTCATTTTAAATAAACTTTCGCGAAATCTCATTATCTAATCAAAATTTTCAAAAAAATTCGAGAACTATAGATTATGTTGTATGACCACCTTTCATATCACTAAATTTCGTTTTATTCGTTTCAGTCATTATTGAATGTACAAAATTTTACGCATTTTGAATGAATTTTCGCAAAATCTTAATATCTAATGTAGGTTTCCTTAAACTTCGCCGGCTATAGTTTAATGTGAGTGACTTAATTTGAATGAATTTCGCAAAATCTTTTTTAAAACTGGTGCCTAGTTTAAGTTGTATTACCACTTATATATTACTAAATTTCATTTTATTTGCTTAATTAGTTATTACGTGGTGCGCGAACAAAAATTTAAACTTTTGAAACAAGTTTCACAAAATTTGGTTCGGATACGACGATCGGTCTAGGCGACTGTAGCGAAAAAACAGACAGGCAAGAAAGCAAAGCTACCAATTTCTTCTTCTTCCTTTCTCTCTTCCCCCCCCCCCGGGAGATTTTCCACCACAATTTTTAAACAGTTTTATTTTAGATTGAATTTTTGGCTTCATTTTGAGTACAAGCGGCTAATTCTAAAAGCTTAGTAGTAAAAAATCTCCCGTAAAAATCGGGAGAGTTGGCAACTCTGAGAAAGCTGTTTTATGTACTTAGATTTTCTGTGCACAGTGCTACGTGTCAAACAATTTTTAAGAAGATCCATTGATGAAAATTACTAAAAACTTTATTTTTTTTTAATAAAAAAAATTGTTTCATTTAAACGTTCGCATATTGTTAGCTACATTCATTTAAAAATAGTATTTATTTTATAATGCTTATTTTGCGTAATTTTAGGTAATTTTCGCACTCATAAGACAATTAAGGCAAATTTTATTTTATTATTGTAGAAATATTGATTTAATATCGTCCAAGTCAGCGGTTCCCAGTTGATGGTGCGCACTGATTGTTTGCAGGGGTAGCCGAAAAAAAAAAGTAAAAAGCACGTGATAATGCATGTTTTAAAAAATCGTCTTATACATTCTTATTTTTCCTCCAAACTCTATCTAATTTCGCTTTAAATGTTTATTCAAACTATTCCGGCATCATTATTTTGTAAAAAAGGCGACTAAAAGTTCGTTGTTGAAAAGTAGCAAACTGTATGTATGCAGAGGAATGTGAGGGGGCGCCGTAGTGAGTTATCCTTTGCTGGCACGATATTAAAAGGTGAAGAACTGCTGCTCTAAGTAATATGGGCGCGGTTAACAAAGAGGCAAATTTTACATGTGTTGATACATGTGTTGGTAAACCCCGCTTGTTACGTTCAGAATATTTTATCACTGTTCAACATATTAGAAAAATGTATTAAGTTTTCGATTTGTCTGTCTGTTTGTGCTTAACTGCCGTAAGTAAGTGCAGCTTCAAAAACTTCTAAATGAAAACTTATTTAATACGTTGCACGTTCCAAAAATCTATAGTCTGGCACAGTGGCGTAGCCAAGGGGGGATAGGGGGGTTAGACTCCCCCCCCGCTCAATGAGGAATTTTTTGATTTACAAAATGTATATTCTTCACTCCCTTGTCACATACACGTATACATATATGCGAGTTGCAGTAGTCGTAGCCCCTCATGAAAAATTTCTGGCTACGCCACTGGTCTGGCAGTGTGATGAACACAAGAACACCTATAAACTATAATTAATCAACATTTCCGAAAAATGAAATCTTGTCGAGTAAAGGGTTAATATTACTTTAACAAATAATTTAATAATTAAAAATAAAATTTTTACTGTCTTTTCTAAAGTTATTCAATCTTTTCAACTACTTTTTTTTTACAAGGTCCAGGTTCTTTGCTGTCAATGTAAGTTGTTGCGAAAGCGACATTTCCACCTTTCCGCAAGGCTATGGCTAGCTAAATGAAACGGGAGTAGAAACTTATGTTTCGTTTCTTAGTTGCCTTTTTTGGCAACACAGAAAAAGGCGTTGCTCTTTTTCTTTAATATGTAATATGTAATGTGAAATGTGATGTGCCTTGTGTATTTTTGGCTGCGAAATATATGTTTTTAAAAACCAGCTTTACTGTTTGTCCTTATATCGCACAGACGAGCTTTTTTTGAGACAAGAAGAATCCGTCTACCGTTTATGCAAAGTTAGTTGTTAGTTTACTTCGTCATAATTGAAATTTAATAATATCGTTATGCAGGGACGCGATATTATTATTGCCAAAGGAGATAGACACCATTTTAATATCACAAGCTTAAAAATGTTTAGAATGTTCAGTAATTTAACAAGCGTTAATACAAAAACAAACACGCGCATACATTAGAAATGATTTCTTAATTCATGTACACTATGTCCGAGATTTGCTCCAAAGTGCACGAATAATCAACCAGTCCGGTTGATTCCTACTTTAGGACCCCACTTGGCACGATTATGTGAAACCCATGGAACGCCTTGCGTATTAGCCAATTATTGGCGAATTTTCATAATTTGGCGACTTGCGTATATGCATAGTTAATATTTAACTGCAAGAATACAATACTTCGTATGTTTTCTTCGATAAAAACTACGGAACAGCTTGCCACTAATTGTGACGTTTCAATACTTGGCGAATTACACATGCACACAACCTATAATTACTGCTCATTTAAGGTTCCCGGAAAACCGTTATCCATATATTACATAATACTTTGCAGATTGGCGTATTTAGCACCACGAATTATATCATCTCGCCGCGATGGCAAATAACTAAAGTGTACTATAACTGCTATAATGGCACAGTTAACGCCACCAAATATTTCTACTGGTAGTCAATACTCCAGCTGGACCGAACCGGCTTTAAAATAATCTGCATTTTAATTATTTTTCATTTTCAAGATATTGGGTTCTAACATTTTTGAATTCGCGGTTTAGATTCATCCTGCTTGGAAAGATACCATTTTGTCAGATCGTATTTAATGCCATGATGGCGCTTTTAAAATCAGTTACAATGAGTTATTCTGTTTTGGAAAAACGAATAATGGCTCATTCTAAACTCCTGTTGTCTAAACGAACTTACTATTTGAAAATTGTCAACTTAGTGCATGTAACACACTTTGAGTTATTTATTTCATATACTTTTTAATTTGGCGTAAAAAGGGTGTCATTCTATTTCATATTTATCAATTTCATACGATTCTACATACTAGAAATTGCTTTGTTGCAAAGGAATGAATGATTTTATGCCAAATCTGGCAACCATTATGTTTTATTTTTTCAGTTTTTTATTAATATCTTCTAAAATAATTCGATTTTCGAAATTAAAGTCGGTTTATCAGGTTCCTCGGAATTTTCCAAATCCGTGGACATGTTTCTCGAAACTCAAATCCCCACGGTTTAGGAGAAGGTAGCCAAACAAGCTATTGACAGCGGCCGCAGCGGCCTTTACTTTTTTTTAGAATAGAGAGATTCCTATTATTAGGTTACACTCTCCCTATATATATCTTGTACAAATTTTCAATCGTTAATAAAACACTTTTTTATTCACCCACTCAAGTTCAAATACATTTTTTAAAACTTGTAGTGGATGACACTGGATGCTAATACAGTTTTGGTCGCAATCGAGTGGATAATTTATCTGTAGGACCGCCCAAAAGATTCTAAATACATTACGCTCCATGGGCCGAAATTAATTAAACTCGCATATCTCAAAAACTATTAGACGTAGAATGTTGAAACTTTATATTCAGGATTGTTGTAACATCTAGTTGTGCACCCGCTATTTCGGTGCCATTCGACTGGATAGTTTATCTACAGGGTCGCCCAAAAGATTTTCAATACATTACGCTCCATGAGCAGAAATTCATTAAAGCGTTTTTTAGAGGTATTAGACTAGTTCAAATGACTTAGAAGGGATATATGCTGTTAAGTGTTGCAAAATGAATTTTTCCTTTGAAGAAAGTGTCTTAATAGCGCTTATAAGTAAGTCATTGATAGCGCTGCTGCAGGAACACTCAAAGGATTTCCAACACTTTACGGTCAATGGCAGTTTTAGGAACATTCATCCATTTCAAGTACAATACCATCCTACCATATAGTTAGGTAATGGTTCGATCACGGTCACGTGCTTCCCTCAAGAATTACGCCAAAAGTCACCAAGCTTGGCGACTTTTGTACGTGTGTATATATTTTACACTCAAATCTCAAAAACTATTAGTACTAGAATGTGAAAATTTCATATGTAAGATTGTTGTAACATCTAGTTGCGCTTCTCGATTTTTGGTTCCAATCTACTGGAGAGTTTATTTACAGGGCCACCTAAAAGAATTTCAATACATAATGTCTATGGACATCTTCAATGTATTACATCTGTTGTCAGTCATTGTTTGGTCCATGCCGAAAATCTCGCCATTTGTCATCGATCTTGGCGGGCTTTGCCAAAATATCGCCAAATTTTGCGATAGTCAGTCTTTTGGTCTATGCCCAAAATATCGCCATTTGTCGTCTACCTTGGCGATTTTTGTCGAAATATCGCCAAATTTGTTGATTGTCAGACATTGTTTGGTCCATGCCCAAAACCTCGCCATTTGTCGTCGACCTTGACGAGTTTTGCCGAAATATCGCCAAATTTGGCACCAAAAATAATTTCGCCTTTCGCATAACTCTAAAACTTTTAACCATAGAATGCTGAAATTTTGTATTTAGAACTTCTGTAACATCTAATTGACCATCTCTTTTTTTTTTTTTTTTTTCCAATTCCTACTATTAGTTCACACTCTCCCTATATATATGTATATATCTTATTCAAATTTTCAGTCGTTAATAAAATACTTTTTATTCATCCACTCAAATTTAAATAGTTTTTTCAAATATTAATTCATTAATTAAATGTAATTAATTAAATTTAATAAAAAGCTACTAAAATAAAACTTTTCTTTGTTGACCTAAGTAGGAGCTGACTTAAAAATGTTTTTTTTTTATATATTACTTGTTTAAGTTCTCCTGAACAATGAACTATTTGCAGTAACGTTTCTAAATCTCTTTTTTCCAGCATTCCCCGCCTCCCAGAAGGCCAGAGCCATGGGTCGTGGCTCTTTGGCTACGGCTCCTGTGGAGCTGAAGAAGCGAATCGGACTGCTCAATGGCGTCGGAATCATCGTGGGCATCATCGTCGGCTCCGGCATATTCGTGTCCCCGAGGGGCGTGCTCCAGGAGAGTGGCTCCATAGGCCTGGCCCTCATAGTGTGGGTCATGTGCGGCCTCCTGTCCACCCTAGGCGCCCTGTGCTACGCCGAACTGGGCACTTGCATACCCAAATCGGGCGGGGACTTCGCATACATCATCGAAGCCTTCGGACCCGTGCCTGCATTCCTGTTCCTCTGGGTGGCACTGGTCATCATCGTGCCGGCTGGCAATGCCATCACGGCACTCACATTCGCCAACTACATTCTCGAACCATTTTTCTCAACGTGCACACCGCCCGCGAATGCAGTCAGGCTGCTTGCAGCGCTTGTTATATGTAAGTAGTGACTCTTTGTTTGGTATTTTCATGTTTAAAGCTGGATTCATACTGGCCGCTCCGTTCCGCGATGAAGTCGTGCGGCGTGTAAGCGTGCATTGCTGGATGTCTCGCAAAAACAGATAGTCTGCGGAAGTCCGTGAGGATTAGCCGATGGCTGAACGAGTTGCGTTTTTACACTAAATCTCATTGGTCCAATCATTAAATGGGGTGGTATAGCATCTCGTTTGCTAAGAAACATTATCAAAGGACAGCGTTTCACAGCGGTGGGTTACAACAGAGCGTGAGGCCAGTATGAATACAGTTTTAATCAGCCACTTGATTTTTTTTTAATTTCTCCCATTCGTTATTAAAATGGCCTGTAGGCGTAGCGTCAGGACAGCTAGCGCTAAAGAGGGATTGTAAGGTGCATCATAAATTGACTTGAAATGCGCGACTAGTCGCCTTCACGACTAACGATTTGGGGGAACTTTTCCGATGTAGTAGTATATCTGAGGAGAGGACAGCAGACCTTAAGATGCTTTACGGTTCAGAAACAGGCCCGGATACGCCCACCGGGAAGCCGGGAAATTTCCCGGTAGGCCGGTCACTTTCAGATATATGCCGTATGTATAATGTGCATGTTTGCTCAGAATAGAATGTAAATGGTTCGCCGTTTACATATATTTCCAGGGCCGGTGTGATCAGTTGTATCCGGCCCTGTTCAGAAATGCCCGTTTACAAACTACTATCCAGCAACTACATAAGCCGACAGAGCGCAGGCGCAGAAGGCTCAGATTTGTTAATTCCTGGTTAAATATGACTGTGAAAGTCACTCGAATAGTATTTCTTGATAAAGGAATTTTGATAAAATATCTAGTTAATAACAGACACATTTTTCCACCATGCAAAGCATGTTTAACACGCAGAAGAATTATGTTTGTTGACTATTTACGTTTCTTCTCTAGTGAGCCGATTCCATTTTATCTTGGCATGAGTGAATGTTGGGGAGGGAGCGTTCTACAACTGTGTAAAAAGTTGTCCTATTCAGTAGCTAACCCCTAGCAACATATTTGTTCGTTGCTAAACCAGAAACGCGCACAACTTTTGAAATGAATACCGAACCATTCGGCATCAGTTAATGGGACCCTTGTGCTCTTCTTGAGTCCCATGTGCTCTTGCGTCAAATTTTCATCAATTTCTTTGACACTTGTGACACACCATTTTCAAGATGCAAATCAAAGGAACCGATTAACGGAATCGTGTTGCCATCCCGCTGATAAAACTACACTTTACTAAAAGAAATCTGACACCGTGTCTGAAATGTCACGTCAAAAATACTAATCGTTCGGTAAATACAGAAAAGCTTGTCGAGATTTTTTTTTTTTTTTTTCAGCACAGCTTTAAATTTTTCAGCCGCTGTATGTGGAACGTCCAGGAAGATGGCACTTGATCAATTAAGCGTGGAAAAGCGGCAGATTACTTGTATCTGCAGTATTATTTTACATCTGCGTTTTACTTTTTTGCGCACATGCTGTCACTCATTTACCGAAGTGGCTCTCTTTCATATTCGCAAATTTTGATTCAGAGTCAACGGACTCTGTTTGCAGGACGCGTTCGAGATTGTTCTTTAAAGAAATTGTGTAACTTTTAAACTGCTTTTTAAAGGATGTAATATATGCAAATGAACATATGCACCTAAAATTTAATAAAATTAATGGTGTAAGTACTGTAATAGAAGCTAATCACTTACACAATAAACGTAGAAGTTTGCAGCAGGAGATTACGGAGAAGTTTAGTTGGTTAGATTATAAAATAAACGTGGGTTACGGCCAATTATCTACTCTAGGTATCTAGGCCGGGAGTGGGATTGCCCTCTGTGAAGGACTTTCTAAGACGTCTTATTATGAATTGGTAATTAATGAATTGGATAACTTGGTAAACAAAGGGGATTTACCACTCTTGTGAGGTTCTCGAGGAATAAATAAGAGAAGCACGGTTTTTGAGTTGTGGCATGGCAGTTTCCTTCCAAACGAGTGATGTATTTATTTCGTAGTCAGGACCCTTACTAAAGGGGATGGGGTAGGGAGGGAGTCTTCCCCACTCCTAACATTCGTGAAATTCTATTAAAGGCAAAATTAAATACTTAATTGGCAAACTTGGTAAAAAAAAAATTAAAAAGAAAATCTGATGTGAGCAATACATGACTTCCTTGCACTTCTATTAAATCAAAAATATTTTCGGCGCACTTCATCTACGCACATTTTACGTTTAATAGTTTTTGAGATATGCGAGTTTAATAAATTTCGGCCCATAAGCGTAATGTAGTTTGAATCTTTTGGACGGTCCTGTAGATAAACTACCCAGCCGAATGGGACTGAAAGGGGAAGTGCTCAACTAGATGTTACAGCAATCCTAAATATAAAGTTCCGACATTATCTACGACCAATAGTTTTTGAGATACGCGAGTTACATACAGTGGCGGATTATTGAAAGTTTGTCGGGGGGGGGGGCGGTTAGGTTGTCGGAGGAGGCGGTTAGTTAGAAGATTGACATATACATCCATTTTATGGAAGTAAAATAGGATCTTTTACATTAATTTCTTTTTTCTCGGGGGGGGGCGGTCGCCCCCTTCGCCCCCCCCCCTTTAATCCGCCATTGGTTACATACATACATACGTACGTACGTACAGACGGCATGGAAAACTCGTCCAAATAGACTCGCCATTGCTCAAACTCTAAATATAAAGTTTCAACATTCTACGACCAATAGTTTTTGAGATATTCGAGTTACATACATACATACGTACGTACGTACAGACGGCATGGAAAAACTGGCCAAAATAGACTCGCCGCTGGTCAAAATGAGTTGCAGACGCATTTATATGATCGTGCCTTCTAGCGTATGATGAGATGCATCCAAAAAATTCTTAAAATTAAATTTAGAGGTAGTCAAAATCTGCTTTTTCGTCGAAATTTGGCCCCCGAAATTTTTCGGGATCACATTACTTCCTTATACTCCGTACAAGGAAGTAAAAATTAAAGAAAACTATAATTTACTTTTTATTTCCTGTACACTTGACAAAATTATGTAAAGTTGGCAAAAGTAAAAAGTTGGTAACATAGTTGATAAAAAATAAATAAGTTGGTAAAAACCGATATTTGGCCTGGCAGTTTACCAACATCGTAATAACTAATGCGTATTTGCAGCGCTTAGAGCATGGACAGACATAACAGACAGAAATCATAAACACAACTGGTGTAGCTATAACTTTCTCGATGGAGGGGTCCAGCAATGTGTGTGTGGGGGGTTATTCTTACTATAAAATTTGACAATCAGTAATTTTTTTACTATAAATACTTTGTAAAAAATTTCAATAGAGTAGACTTACACGAGAGATGCGTTCCAAGACCCCTCGCCTAAGTGAAAATTTTGCGTTATGTTCAAAATGAGGTCGTAAATAAGAATTTGTTTAAAAAAAAATTCCTTTTGTTAATTTTTAAAAAGTTACACTTTTTATACAGGGGCGTAGCCAGAAATTTTTCATGGGGGGGGGGGGTTATGACTACTACAACTCATATATATGTATACGTGTGTGTGATAATGTAGTGAAGAATATACATTTTGTATAGCAAAAAATTTCTCATGGGGGGGGGGGTTATGACCCCTCTATCCCCCCCCCTTGGCTACGCCCCTGTTTATATTACATACTACTCCTTTACAAAACGATTCCCACTTAGTAAAATGGGCCCCATGCACGCATGAGATGACATACAAAATACAAAATTTGAGAATAATATACCTTAAAAAATGTCAGAAGTATAAAGATAAATATAACGCTTACTTAAACCTCTTTTCCATGACTCTCTCAGGGAAAAACCACGTCGAATGATTGCTTTTCAGGGGTCGTACAGAAATTGCGAAAGAAAACCTTTTTTTTTTTCCCCACTCTAGCAATAAACGTTCATATTGAGAATCATGTAGCCCCCGATCATCTTTAAATATATCTGGGTGACGTTGTAGGATGAAAGGCTCAAGTTTCGTACATCACCTCATCAGTGTATGAGGCACATTTTACTAATTGGGAATTTTTTGTACGGGGGTCTCATGCAAATTTAAAAAGTGTCACTTTTTGTAAATGAACGAGAGGAATTTTTTCTTAACGGAATCTTATTTCAGAAATTATTTTGAGCATTTTTTTTTTCAATTTACACTGTCCACTTATCTTTGATAGATAAAGAATCAAAGCCCGTTACCACCTTTATGAGGCACCCTGTAGAATTTGTATAATTAGTACATATATTTTTTATTAATATAATGCTTTCAGGAGTTAGTGAAATTTAAATTTGATTTACCGTATACTATTTTGAGCGGTGGGTGCAAAAGGCGGATAGTCGGCTATAATTACCGTTTGTGCGTAGACTAAGGAGGGGGAGGGGGGCGTACAACCCGTAAACCTTCTCTGTGATGAATATTTTAGAACTTTGTTCGAAAGTACTTAATAAGCAGGTCTTGGCGCAACACATGGCAGAGCGAAAGCTCCATCCAGAATGAGAGATCTCCCTTTGGGGCAACGTACTTTTTGTGTACTTGCGGCGTCCTTGGTCGCTTCCCTATTAAAACACGAAAGTGGAACCGTATCGGAGGAATAACCCGGTGAAACCCCCTCCGAAAGCGGTCACTGCCGCCATCGTTTTCGGCTGGCAAATTCGGGCCGCAAATTTCATTCCACCGGCACTATATTTGCACGCATGTGGGCAGGCTCGAATGAAGTTGCTACTTTTGCACTGCACGAAGCATTAGTGATTCATAAAAGAAAGATCGGTCATCAGAATAATTGGTTTTGGATTTTTGCGTATTTTTAGTGGGGTTGCGGGTGGGAGTTATTGTGATGAGTTCGGGCTCAATTTTTTAAGCCCGAGCCCGAGGACTTTTAACCCATTAGCACCCAACTTTTTTCAGCACATTCTCCTATTTATGTTGGTGCCAGAAGTGATAAATAAATTACTGACGTTTGTGTGGTATGAATAATGTGATTCCTTTTCTAAAATATGAATTATACAGTGAAAGATTCTCATTTCACATTGTTATCTCTGAGTATTTTATAGAAATCAGGTTTATTATTCGAGAAATTAAAATAGGAAAAGGAATTAATTTTTAAATATTTTTGCAGCTAATAAATTTTTCCACCGTTTAAAAATAGATCGCTGGGGGTAAATGGGTTAATTCGAGGCCGCCCGAGCCCGAGCGATGTTATTTAAGTCGTAGCCCGAGTCCGAAATTCCGGGTAATCTTATAAATAAAAATGAAATTCTGTTTGTTTGTTTGTTTGTTTGTGGATTTGATTCGTATACAAATCCACAAAAATGGACCTATCGGCCTGAAATTTAGCACAGATATGTAAAATAATATAGAATAAATCGTAGTCCACTTTAAAACTTTGAAAGTCCACCCGTTCCCGGAATTTAAGAGATTTTTTATGCTCTCCACGCAAAAAGCTTTCCGTAATTGTAACCCCTGTAGTGAAAAAAGTGTGAAATAAGGATAGTGGTTGCCATGTGTGGCGATTTTGCCGAATAAAATGTTTGGCGAATAAAATGTTTTAAATTCTCCTCTAATCAATTATTCTTTTATATTTAAAAGTAAATATAAAAGAATAATGATTTTTTTTTGTTAGTTTATATTCGTAAGGTTATTTTTTTTAAAATTATAATATCGTGTGCACGGGAAATCCGAGCAGGAATGAAATGTTTTATACGCAAAAAATAAGAACTGAAGATTTCCGAGGCTAATAGGTAATTTTTTTTAGTTTGGCGAAAAAATAAAATGGCTCAAATGCCGATTTTGAGAAAGTGAGTTCTAGCGGTTTGCACAGATTTCGGCTTGGCGCAATTTATTGAGAGCTTAAGGAAATAGATTTTTGAAAACAAGTGCAAAGGTTTTATTAGAATACAGCGTTAAATTTTAATGATCCGTGAAGAAATAATGCAGTTATTAAGGGATTTCAAGCGATCTATCTCCAGAATTCTCGCCAAATGAGTACATTAATTTAAGTTGGAGGAATTCCGCCAAATTTCAGAAAATTAAAATCTTCTCATTTAGTACATCGGAGTAACGATGAATAAAACACGTTATAGTTGATAAATTTAAAAAATTCGGCTGTATTAAGGGATTCCACTTTTCAAATAAAGGCCTGCTTTACTTTTTCGCGGTCGAAGAAATTGATTGCTGCTAAGTCAATGCTTCGAATGATTTCCTGAAAAAACGCTTGCAAAATGGCGTATGTTGGCACTTTGGCGAGGCTTAGATTTGAAACTGGATTTTATTTGAGACTGGGATATATAATGACACTGGTTATAGATAAAAATGAATGTTGGTATGTGTGTATGAGGTTGAAAAACTCCAGCACCGTTGAGCACCGTTGCACCATGAAATTTGGTTCACCTAAGTCTTTTATCATGGAGAAGCTTTTTATGCTATCCGTTTTCCTCTAACTTGTCACCAGGTGGCGCAGCAGAACGTCGAATTCTATTCCGTTTAGCCGTTTACTATGCGAATATCGTCCAACCGATTTCGATGAAATTTGGTACACGCGGATATTAGAACACGGAGAATATTTTTCACTCTCCATTTTGCTGTAACTTGCCGCTAAATGGCGTGCAACGCCATTATCCATTTGAGCACGAAGAATATATTCTAACTGCGTTCTTTTTGATGTTACTCACCACTAGATGACACTGCAATGCATTATTATTTTAACTCGCCACTAGATGACGCTGCAGCAGGCCAAATTCTCGACCATTCAAACGGTCGCTATGAAAATCAGTATACATAGCTATTTGAACAATGAGAATATTTTGGCGTTATCCATTTTGCTATAACTCGCCATTTGACGGCGCTGTAGCAAATCATTACTTTAATTAACCACTAGATGGCCCTGCAGTGTATCACTTCTTGACTGTGCAAATGATCGTTATGAAAATTGGTATACATAGATATTTGAACACGGTCGTTATGAAAATAAATATACATAGCTATTTGAACAATGAGAATATTTTGGCGTTATCCATTTTCCTATAACTCGCCACTTGATGGCGCTGTAGCAAATCATTACTTTAATTAACCACTAGAGGGCCCTGCAGTGTATCACTTCTTGACTGTGCAAATGATCGCAATGAAAATAGGTATGCATAGATATTTGAACACGGGGAAGAGTTTGGCGCTATTCATTTTCCTATAACTTACCACTAGATGTCAGGTCAACACATGAACTTCAGTACTGTCCAGCCGATAGTCATGAAAATTCGTATACATCGATATCTGAATGCGAAGACTATTTTCGCCGTATCCATTTTGCTAAGACTCGCCACTAGATTGCGCTACGCCGCATGGCCTTCTGCACCGTACAAACGATTGCCTTGCAATTCGTTATGCATGATTATTGGACACAGTATAATGCGATATCCATTTTTCTATATCTGTTTATTACAATGAATAGTAATCACCACAAATCGTAATATCAGAAAGTCCATTCATTCCCGTGCGAAGAATGGGTACTTCAGCTAGTAGATAAATAAAAGCCAATGACTTCATTGACAGAATATCACAAATTTTGCCGTTTGTGCAAATTAAAGACAAATATAATGGCAAACTCTTAATGCACTCTCTAATTATTTAAATTCAAGTTTATCAAATAATAATAATTTATTTTTCCCATGAATTACTTTTTGAAATCTGTTTATAAGGAGTATGTTCAATAAAAGAGAAATTTCTCAAGAGCCCGAACACAATCTTTAAGAGCCCGAAGTCGGCTCGGGCTCGGGCTGAGTCCGTCTCTAAAAGTAAAATAATTTTTTATATTAGGAAGAGTGGAAGCATTCACATAGCAGAGATCCAGATGTGTGTGTGTGAGGTGGGGGGGGGGAGAGGGGGTTGTCCACTCTTAATATAGAATTTGATTTACAGAAAATTTTACTATGAAGAAGATGTAAAAAATTGGAACATAAATGAAATTTTTTGCATCTTCCGTATAGTAAATTTTCTTTATTACTCATTAGATTGCAGAACTTACTAAATTAATAAAATACTTTAAATGTAATATAAATTTTTAAAATTTATAAGAAATTTAAAAATATATTTACCTTATACTTTTACGAGGCAAGGATACAAGAGGACACTCGGCCAAAATTAGCGGTTTTGAGTAAACTGAGAGGGGGCGGGGGTTCCAGACTTCCTAATCCCCTCCCTTATATACGGGAACGAATGTTGTTTTTTCCTCGTGACAGAATTTCGCCTAGCTAAGACTACTACAGATAAAAATACGAAATTGGCATTGTATCACTTTTTTTAACATGCATCTTAGTGTTAGATTAAAGAGCATTAAACAAAATCTGTAACCTATGGGGGAAGTGGGTCACATACCACGTGATTTCAAAGGGGGGGGGCGAGATATTCATAAAATCTTTGCCATAAAATGCAAAAGAAAAAATATTACGACATTTTGAAATTTGTTTTCCTAGGAGGGTAAGATGTGAAAAAAAGGGGCGAATGTGATCATTTTTCTCGCAAGAGATAAAAAAATATATAAAATTCTTGCTTTAAATTTTAACAAATATGAATCCTACATTTAGGCTCAGCTTGTTTGTCGTTAAAGACTTGTCGAAAATATTGTTACACTTATTTGTTTAAATTAAAATAGCTGAAGATGTTTAGAAGATGCTTATGGGGTCCCACAAAAGCGAACATATGGGTGCATTTGTATCAGATCTTTAAAGATAATACTGAAAACGAGAAAACATATTACATATTTTAAAATTTACATCCCATAAACAAACAACTTTATAATAATACCATTTTTATTGTGTTTGAAATATTCTGTCTTTCTTTTTCCTTTCTTCCTTTTTTTTTTTTTTTTTTTTTTTTTAAATTGACTCGTCACAATACAAAAATAGGAAATCCAGTTTACACTGGAATGCTTTTTATGTGGGTGTATGCTTTAACATTTTTTTTTAATTAAGTTTGTATTAAAGTCCTTTCTTTTTGAAATCGATGCATTATTATAGTATTCTGATTACATTTATTGTAATTTACTTTTTGAAATCAGGATAGTCGAATAGTTGGGAAAGCACCTAAATATCCAAGTTTACGCAAATAGTCATTTTTATGGTTTTTGCCTTATCCAAAAATCTTGCGCTTAGTTTACAATCCCACAACTTTATTACAAGATAACACCGGATAATGAAAGAGTCAGTTTTGTCTTATCTTAAATACCGGCACTCGTCGATCAATCATGTTGAAAGTGGCCATTCAATGCTCGATTGTGACCGAATCAAAATAAATATAAAAGTCTGATAACTTTTTTTTTTTTTTTTTTTTTAAATACCGCTTTTAGAATAACGGGGAAACGTCACTGGAAGTAAATTGCTGATATTTTTTTTTTCCATTGGGAAATTTTATTTCTAATTTTTTAAAAACATGGTTGCATGTTTGTTTCTTATTTGATTTTCTTTCGGAGAACAAAGTTAGTACATGCAAAATTAGTGTGTATGATACTATTCTTCGTTCTTCTTCTTTTATTTTATTTTATTGCATCTAAGAACAGTATTTTTTATACACGAATATTTTTCAAATGTTAAAATATATAAACTCAATTTTATATATTTTTCACACAACATTCTTCCCAGACACATGCGCCCGATCTACTATCATAATTATAACCAGTTCTCGTCTCATCTATTCGTAAAATGCAGTTGTGGGGCTTCGCCTCAGGCACTGCTCATCATCCATGAAATTTTAACTCACCGAAACGAAATGTTTTATTGGTGCAGCATAAATTTCGTTTCACCTATTTTGACAAAATAATTGTGTAAAATAAAGGAAAAAATATTTTTTTAATTAGTAAAATATTCGTTGTTTTAATAAAGTATACTGCTGAGCCAGCGAGACGATTTTGCGAGACGAGACAAAGCTTTTAGGCTGTTTTGCGAGACGCGAGACGCCTATTTTCCGTCTAGCGTCCGTCCCTAAAATTAATTTTACAGAAATGTTCTTACTTACATTTTTTCTTCATTGTATTTGGCACGTTTTAATGTTCTTGTTTAACTATTTAAAAAAAAAAATCATTTCAATTTGGATGCAAAGCTATAAACACTTAGATAAGAGAATATCATGGAAATTCAACAAAAATTCCAACTGGTTTCTCTTAGTGTATTTACAAATAAAATATAATAATAATAACAACATAACCAAAGGAAGAAAAAAACACAAATTTGCGCTGCGTAGAAAATGTGTTACGAAAGAGATTGAAAAGTGATAGTTACTGGTTTATGCGCAACCAGTTAAAACACATTTCTTACAAAACTTGCTGATTTGACGTACAAAGTAATCCATTGAATAATATGTCAAATTTCAACATCATCTGCAACCATCCGTTTAAAAATCATAAAGAGCAATAACTTCATAAACGAGTATGTGTTCATCAAGGACAACTTTATTTGTTAATATTGAAATATATTTATCAAAATTCCTTAGTTTAAGACTTGTTATTAATTCCATCTAGTTTTCTGTTATTAATTCAGTGTCTAATTGGTTAATGTAGAACTTCCCTTACATTTATGTTTTCAACACAGGAGGAATCAAGCTAATTATTGATGAAATATCAGTTGTATATTATGTGTATTTGTTTATTAGCTCCTCTGGAGTGAAGCTGGGGTCCCACAGCTTTTGACGTAGTTTTTGAACATCCTAAAAAATGAACAAATTCAGAGAAAAAAAGTATAAGTACTTAGATATTTAACCCTGTGAGTGGTTGACGCGTATAAATTCCATTCTCTAAACCACTTAACATAAACCATTCTTATTACGTAATGTTAGAGAGTCTGACTAAAGCAGGTGGAACCGAAGGTCACGGTGGGGCAGCGGTCCTGGGCTAAAGCAACACTTCCTAGATAAAGAAAGCCTAGCTTCTACGTCACCAAGCTCTGACGTTATCAATAGGCCTACATTTAAAAGTGTGTGTGTGTTTTTTCACAGAATAAAACTATTAAAAATTTCTGGTTATTTACTCATGCATAACAAAATTTTAATAATTTGAGATAAAAAATTTAGTTTTACGACAAATATTAGTTTTTGACCATATGATTAACTAGATAATATGACTAGGAAATAGATCATAATGAATAACTTTGTACAAGAAAATTATTTTAATGTTTAATTTAAGTTGTTTTCTAATATTTGTCGCATTCACCAGAAATTTTAAATAGTTTAATTTTGAGAAAATAAAGCTGTGATGACGACATTTTCGTAATCCCAGTGAGACGTCAAAGCTTGTGTTGTTAGGCTTCCTATATGTAGGTGGTGTTCGCCTAAGTCAAAAGAAGGGGGTGGGATTCAAATCAACAGATGTTTCTTCTACAAATGTGATGCTCCTGTGAACTTCCGGGCTCTGCTTAAAATACTTCAACATTTTAAAGTACTTTTTAACTTTAAAGGTTCAAAGTAACACTATGAATGGAAAATACTCTAGATGATTTTACCAAAATTTATTATGATTACTTAAAATTAATAACGAATTTTGTTAAAAAACATAATTTATGATATAGTACTACTCCCTCAAGCAATGGCGCAGCGAGAAATTTTTCATGGCGGGGAGGGGGTTACGAATACTACTATTGATATTTATGTATACGTGTGTGTGATTAGAGTGTGAAGAAAATTCACTTTTTTTATGACAAAAATATTTCTCATGGGGGGGGGGACGACCCCTAACACCTCCCGCCGTGTCTACGCCACTACCTTCAGGTGATAAAAACGTTAATTTTTTTTCATGAGTAAAAATCATTTTTCATCAGATTTCCCTAGAGGCAGAAAGCGAGGGAATATCCTGCGTAGAGTTTATTCCTGTCTGTACTGAAAATTGAAGTTCTTACATCTGATGAAGGGTGGACCTGTTGTAAGCGGTTATAACCGTGCTATTTATTTATTTAATTATATGCAATTTTTGTTGCTGTTCTTCTTACGAAGTTTCTCGTTAATTTCAACTTTTAAGCACAAGTCCTTTTTGTATTCCTGTTATTACTTACAATATTTAAACTGAATGAATTCAGTCACGTAATCATAGCCTTTTCGAGGAGACGTGTTCCTCTGTTTTTAAGTCTTGAACCCATGTTTATTTGTTTGCTCCTGTATTTGCAAAGATGTAACAGATAAGAGTGGAGCTTCCTCTTCTTCTGTGCTAGGGTAATCTTCCGGCACTTCTTTTCCTACTACATTTTCGGTTCGGATAGCTACAGTGGCATACAAAAATAAATGTAGCTCATTGGAAAATTAGAGTTTTCGCCAATGCATTTTTGCAATGATGGGTATGCATTTTTGCAACGATGGGGACACTTCTGTTGGTATTTCCAATATATCAAATAATTTTATCTCTTTTGTAAAACCTCAGTAGTACAAAGTTTTGCTTCGAAGGATTACATGAGTTAAGTAATATATATACTATATTTATGTTTATACCTCCAATTTTCTCAATCTTCTTTTTTGGAAATCATGCAATTTTTGAACAGCTTTTAAAAGAACTTGATTGCGCTAGGAAATCAAAAATTTGCAATGTCTGTTTACAAGTTGTACCGTGAACTGCTATCAACAATGAACCTAGAGTGGTTGCGAAACACCCAGGGTAAAATGTTAAACGTAGGGGATTTTTGTGCTTATGAATTTGTTCCGAAAACTGCATGAAAGTCCATTGTGCATAGAGCGAAGAATTATTATTAATTTTTTAAAGTGTTTAATGCAGGGGCGTAGCCAGGGGGGGATATCGGGATATATCCCCCCCCGAAATTTTTGGATTAGTGAGGAAATTCCGTCTATTTATACACATGTAAGTTCATATCCCCCCCCCCAAATTTTTTTTTCCTGCCTACGCGCCTGGTTTAATGTACCAATGATTTCATGATTTCATTGGTTTGTTTTTAAAGCTATTCAAAAGCTCAGTGGCGACGATCGCTTTTGAAAAGGAACACCTTTAAACATATTTTCACAGTGTGCCCACAGATCGTGCCGTTATTGTCTGGACACCGAGCTGCTTTTTTGTTCCTTTCAAAGCATCTGTTTTTTGAGATACACGTACCGTTTCGTTCGAGTGTTCGAGGGTTTGTTTTTAAAATTGTTTAAAAGTCGTGTGATGTGACAAAAATCACTCTTAAAAAGGAACACTCTAAATGTAACTACATTAAGTATCAAAATAAATAAAAACTTTGTGAAAAAATACACACACACATAAAATGATACTTATAACAAGATACGATTGTTTCGACTGAAAATCTTTATGTTGATTTGCTTGGTTTATCGGGATCCAGACCTGCAGGAATTATTCTTCAGCTCAGTATGTAAGTCTTTCGTGATGTTCGAAAATTTAAAAATTAAAAATAAAACGCGTGTAACTTAACACTCGTTTTTAACCGCTCCTTACCTCTCTATCACAAACTGTCACATTTGGTTAAACCCCTCCCTCGCCTCCTGGCCCCTTTCGAGGGTTGCGTAATATTTGTCGAAACCCCTTCCTCCACAGATTTTAAATCGTTTCGCCAGCTAGTTATTTTTTTTCCTGCTAGATGACAGCACTAAAATATCTTTCAAAAGTCGTGTATGCCTTCGTTCTTTCAGTACTCGCGCTACTCTCAATGAAACAAAGAAATGAGGAAATTTCCGATCAGTTCTTCTTTTTATAATAATTTATTTGTAAGAAAAGATTTTTATTGCTTTAGCTAGTGCGCTTCGGCGTAACTTGCGTGTATTTCCCATCTCAATGTTGACATTGGTATCAGTAAGGCTATATTAATTCAGTTATTGATTTAATTACGTACTATGTTTTCTTAAGCTTTTTAGTATTTAGGGTTATATAAATTACCTGTTTATTACCTGTTTGCTCCCATAAAGTGTTAAGCGCCTCGGGACTTTAAACAGCTTTAAAAGCAAGTCAATGATGCTAAACTCTCAGAAAAATCTATAATACGTCTTCAGTGAATGCGTTATGCACTTATATTAACAGAATGTCTCATACAACTTTCGAAAAATATCTCAAATACAAATATTACCTTCGAAAATAAACGGAAACATTAACCGTTCGGAGAAATATTGCGAAATTCCATACAAGATTTTTACATGACTATTTCGTTATAAATTCATTATTTGTGATAGTGCATATAATAACTTGTAAACAGATATTTTAAACTTTGAATGTCTAGCTCAACTGCATTCTTTGAAAAGCAGATACCAAAATTGGAAGATTTCTTGAAAGGAAGAAAAGAGCTGTTTGTGTTAATTTTAGATATAGATAACAGATGGCACCACTAAAACTATTTATTATGACTAGGAGCGTTTATGTTGCGTTGGTTCGAAAGCAGCATGAGAGAGAATTGCAGAAGTATGCGCCAGTTCCTTTCAATTCTAAACAGTGCCACGAAAAAGCAACGGGAATATCTGCCATTGTGCCTTTTCGAAATTGAGATCTAACAGGCTAAACTTGGTTTCAAGAAGGTGATTTTATTACTTCGATGCCTTTATATTTCTTATTTTGATGATACTTGAAATTTATGTAAAAATATACCAATTTGTATATAAATTTCAAGGCACCTGGTAACAATCACTATTCACGAATTCTTAATTTTGAGTGAGATCTTTCCATTTTTTTTCTGAACAAATATTAGAATTTCACAAAGATGAAGGGGAGGGGGATTATATACTTCTTTTTCTCTGAGACACATCTCATATTTTTCTTTCATTTTTATCTGGAGTATTTCTAAAAGTTAAAATGTTTGACAATTCAACAAAATCGAACATTTTGTGAAACTAAAGAATCTGTTGGATTTTTTTTTTTTTTTTTTTTTTTTTTTTTCCAAAGGGGACTAGAATTCCAATCATTTGAAATATTTTGCATATCATGATCCTTTACAATGTTTATTCCATTAAAGAAGGCGCTTTTTTTTTTTTAAATGGTGTTGTTCATTCCAGACTTATTTGAAATCTAATTTGCTTGTGTTCTCAAAAATAAAGACTGCTTACATTAATCCAATGAAATAATTTTCTTTTCTTTTCTTTTTTTAGTGTGTTCTTCCTTAAAGTACATTTTAAATTTCTGTTTAAAAGATACGTGAACAATTTTATTTCAGTTAAGATTACCTTGATTGGTTGTGGGTGATTATCGCAACGCTGCAATAGGGCGATCTGCCAAGGGGAGGGGGTGCCTTGGTAGGACGACTTTCTAAGGGGTTTTAACGCGTATTCACGCTACATCTGGAGAAAACGTACGAAAACTCCAGGCCGTTAGATCGACAGCCGCGCTATGGGACCCAAACCCGGGACCTTCACACTTCGGCCATCTATCATTTTCAGTGGCATAACCACTGTGCCATGGTGAGGCTAAGATTATCTTGATATTTAAAATAAAGTGATTTAAATCAATGATTTTTTTAAATCAGCTCGTATAAATTTTTACAACCCTGCCTCCTATTGTGAAAGTCGGTCCTTGATTGGCTATCTGGCGACAAATATTTATTTCTTGTTAAATCTCACATTATTAATCTTCACATAAAAAAAAAATTCTGGAAAAATGTTTGCCGCATTGAAACACTTAAACTTTTCATTTTAATCTAAAATGCACTGCCTGTTCAATACGTTTTCTGTTCTTATCACATTCAGCCGCGGTTCAAGTTCATTACCTACAGAAAGACGTCTTTCAGCTTGACCTTCGTGTATCATATAGCTCGTGTCATGTGCTGCATTTTATCATCTGTCCGCCTGAATTCTACAGAGACGCAATCAGTGTTTATATACTGCAGAAATAAGGCTCCTAATTTTAGAATTCTGCTCTCCGCGATCTTCAGATCAAAAAGATCACGTGATCAGTGAGCAGATTCTCATCTCTCCCGCTCTCTGAAACAGTGGCGGATCTATTTGCCAAAATAAAGTTATTTAATTGTCTTGCTAAAATACCTTTAAAACGTCAAAATGCCATATTTAAAAAAAAAAAAATCTAGAGTATTTTTAGTAAATCGAGGCATCGTGTCTACAACAAAAGTTAGTTTTATATAATCCGTCATTTGTAAGTTTCAGGCGGTCTCCGACAAAAGAAGTCCCATGTTTTTCTCAAAATGTTTCGCGAAGTCTCTTTTCATTGCTAAACATGGAAGACGCCAGAACTGCGTATCTCGCTTAAAAATTCTTTGCGTGTTAAGGAATTTTATATTCAGATAATTCGCGATTTTCAACATAGATTTACCAAAAAGGTTGAAGGGACCACAAAATAAATCTTCAAATTAATGACGATTTAGAAGTAGAGAAGATCGTCTTATCAAAGTCGCATTATAAATGTGAATTGCGTGAAATATTCTATTTTGTTGAAATAATATTTAATGCATGAAGTTGTATAATTTCACGCACAATTTAATTGTAACTTGCACTATTCTTAATACATTTAAGTTTAGAAGTGGTGTATAGATTATTATTGTTATTGTTATTTTATTTATTTTTGGCCTCCAAGATTATATTCAATACAATGCACTCACCAAATGTAAATAATAATAATGAACACGGAAGTGTGTTGAAAATTTAACATTTTAATAAAATCAAATTTTAAACTTACTACATTATATTTTTGTTTACATTGGTACAGCAGGAAACCATATGTATTGTTTCAAAGAGTTTTAATGAAAAGTTTATTAAATAGACAATAACTTCTTGTGCTTCGAATTTATAGAAACTTTCATCAGTTACGGAAGGTGATTATGAGGTTTTTTGTTTTCTTTCTTCAAGCATCTCTGTAAAGAAAAAATAATAATAAACAAATTATTAATGAGATTAGATAAACAATATCATTATTAAAAAATTAAAAAATAAAATAAAAGAATGTGAAAAATAAGTTTAATAATAATTCTTTCTTAATCGCACAAAAACTAATCACAGTGCCCGCGTGTTTCAAGTGACAAAAAGGCCTGATGAAAGGTGAAGCTCTTTTACCACTCGAAATTACGTATATACAGTTTTCTTACTGTTATAAGAGCTGTATGCAAAGTTCTTAATTTATTTAATAGCAGAATTTTGTTGAGGGTGTATTTCGAAAAAGTCATATAATTTTGGTACATAAATAAAAGTGAACTAATTATGTGAAGCACTTCCAAGTTTTCAGAATGTTCCTTAACAAGCTGTACTGTACACTGAAATGAACAATAAAGCAGTATCAGTTACGAAACTTTTAGAAAAAAAAAATCTTAAATAGCGAAAATTTTGCTGAATGTGTCACTTTAAAAAAAAAAAACAATTCTGAATGTTTTACTTTTCGAAAAAATTTTATTGATTAGGTCACTTTTCAGACAATTTTCTGAATCGTGTGACTTTTCGAAAAATTTTGCTGTGCATTTCCATGTTTAATTTTTTTTTTTTTTTTTTGGAAAAGCTTCTTAAATGACATTGTAGCAACGATTTTTCTTTTTCTGTTCCTTGAACATAATAAAAAGAAATTAATAATATTAAATCATTCTGAAGAGAATGACATAAGCAAGTGCTTTTCGCAAGCATGTTGTGGGTATAACATTTTTTTCCTTTTGCCGTTGGCAACAACGATTTGCTTATCTCTCTATTCTAAAAAAAAGTAAAGGCCGCTGGCGCTGTCAAAGCTTGTGGACCTATCTCCTCCTAAACCGTAGGGATTTGAGTTTCGACTAAGGTGCCCACAGATTCGAAAAATTCCGAGGAACCTGCTAAGCTGATTTAAATTTCGAAAATCGAATTATTTTAGAAGATATTAATAAAAAAACTGAAAAAATAAACCGAATGGTTGCCAGATTTGGCATAAAATCATTCATTCCTTTGCAACAAAGCGTTTCCAAGTATCTAGAATCGCGTGAAATTTAGAAACATGAGTTACAATTACGCCCATTTTACGCCAAAATATAAAAACTATATGAAATAAGTAACTCAAAATGTGTTACACAAAGTTGACAATTTTCAAATAGTAAGTTCGCTTAGACAACAGGAGTTTAGAATTAGCGATTATTCGTTTTTCCAAAACAGAATAACTAATATCTTGAAAATGAAAAATAATTAAAATGCAGATTATTTTAAAGCCGGTTCTCGTCCAGCTAAATTATTTGCTACCAGTAGAAATATTTGGCGGCGTTAACTATGCCATTATAGCAGTTATAGTAAACTTTGGATATGTGCTAGCGCGACGAGATGGTATAATTCGTGGTGTTAAGTACGCCAATCTGCAAACGATTATGTAAATGAAAATATGGATAACGGTTTTCCGGTAACCTTAAATGAACAGTAAATATAGGTTGTGAGCATGTGTAAATCGCAAAATAATGAAAAGTCGCCATCGGTGGCAGGCTATCCTATCTGTTCCGTAGCTTTTATTAACTTTACATG
The DNA here is from genome assembly GCA_038373885.1 of Cheiracanthium punctorium. NCBI lineage: Eukaryota > Metazoa > Arthropoda > Arachnida > Araneae > Cheiracanthiidae > Cheiracanthium > Cheiracanthium punctorium. Next base: position 1,925,558 of record JAWZYV010019802.1, on the reverse strand, counting down.
TACGCAAGTCGCCAAATAATTAAAAATCGCCATGGGTGGCAAATTCGCAATGTGTCCAATAGGTTTTACATTATTAAAAATACAGCTGAAACAGATGTTCTGATTTTATTACGCTTTAGCTCCTAATTAATATAACTTTTAAATGGCAATATTAAATATCATTGTGTTTCTGAGGAGTGCAAATAATTTTTCCAGCGATTATAAGCGGACTCCGCACTCCAGGTGGAGTATAGCTCAGGACCCGTACAACACGGATTCCCATAAAATATCTTTGATGCAAGAACCAAGCAATGTGTAGCTCAGTAACATTCTATCTGATCCAATCTTCGGGTTTTGTTTGTTGAAATTATGTCTTTTTTACGAATAAGCCTGATTCGGGGCTGAATGCCTCATACGAACAGCGAGCGTAGCGAGTCTGGAGGCCTTGGCACCTAGTTCGTTTGAAAAGTTCAGAACACAATTTTTCAGTATTTTTCAAGTTCCACCGTCTGGCCTGGGGACGAAAGGGATATAAACCACATTAAAACAGATTCTGGAGTGAATCAACAGATAAGATATTAAGATATTCATCTACTTTTTTTTTTCTTTTTTTTTTCTTCTTTGACAATTTTTCCCCCATATAGCTAGAGCTGGAGAGTTAGTTTGTAAGATATTGGTAGAGAGCAATATTTAGATATGATTTAATGCGTTTACAGAACATAAATTTAGATTTTTGAATCATCCAGTATATTTAGATATTCTTATTGGCTATTTTGTGATGGTGACATTTAGACGTATTTTTAAATAAATTTGTAAATTTGAATCCATACTGTTTCGCCTGAAAACATTTAGCTTGTTCTTTTTTCTTGTGCGTCACGGCCGAGCCATGCACATCTTTTTATTAGTATTATTATTTATTTCAGTGAGTAGTGCAGCTTATAGAGAATGATTCTGAATTATTTCTAGTTTCTGGAGCAGTTAGTTCATCTCAATTTGTATTAGGACCGAGAGGGATAGCATTTTATTTTTTGGAGGTCGTTTTCGACCTTTTTCTAAAATTCAGTCACAGTTCAGAGTTCTCTATATACTCACCAGTTGCTTGACCTGCCGGGCTGGCTCGGTTTCATCGCTTGGTCATTCTCTGACTTTTGGCCTCGTGGCCTCTCGCTCATGAAGGGCCTTTCTGAATCGGGCGCTTCTTTTGAAGGGGACGGGGGATTGTATTGTGCCGGTCCGTACAGTTTGCTGAGCGCATCCTTGTTGATCACCTCGTGGAGATCGGGCCCCTTCACTCCACCAGATTCCCGGGTTGCTGCAGAAGTAGATAAAAATTTAGTACAAGCTTGATGCATATTACTCACATCAATGCAGTATATCCAGAGGATTTCTGAAGGTTTTCCCCATTACCTTTCCCTCTGTGACCCAAATTTTTCCTTTTTGAACAATGGAGTGAAGTAAATTTAAATATGAAGTTAAAAGTGCAAAGAGGGAGCAAAGTAGGAAGAAAAAATTAATTAAAAACTGATTTTAACATTTAATTAAATTACTTGATTTATTTTTATTAATTAAACCTTTGAGGCGCAACCCTTTCCCAGTGCTGAAAAAAGGGCAGCCGTTGCCATCGCTCGACTTAACTACCAGCAAGATGGCGGACGATCGAAACTTATCGCGTGCCACAGATCTAGAGACCATTTTTTGACGACAGCTGGCTGTGCCTGCGCACAGCCAGCTGCAACAAAGAGGGTCTCTAGATCTGTGCCACGCGATGAACGTTTCGATCGTCCGCCATCTTGCTGGTAGTTAAGTCGAGCGATGGCAACGGCTGCCCTTTTTTCCGCATTGGGCAATCTATCCAGCTCTTCTCGCATTCTTCCATTTTTCAGCATATGTCAGTGCTGTTAAAAATAATCGTGACCTTTTTTTGACGGGAAATGACGTGCTAAAAAGTAAAGGATTCTCGTGGAGCTATGTCACCCTCAACTATTTTTATAGAAATCAAATCTGTTCTTCGTGACTGGCAACAGTCAAAACGTCAGAGTTTGGTGTTCCCAGAGCGGGAACACTGCGCGTTAGAGGGTTAAAAATTAATCGATGTATTAATTCACGAAACAGAGAATAAATGATGGAAAAAAAAAAGCGAGTTTCTCTGAAAACTGAAAAAATTTCCTCAAGCTGAATTTCCTACCTTTTTTCCCTCTTCCTCGAAAATTCAGCTGAACTTTACCGTTTGGTGCTTATGTTTCAGTTGAATTTTCCATACACAGAGAAAAAGTGAAAAAAATTCAGTTTGAGAGAATTTTTTCAATTTTCGAATAAACTCATTTTCTCCCCTCTCCTTTCTAATTATTTATGCTCTGTTCCGCTAATTAATTAATGTTTTAATATTTAATTAAATCGACGACGGTCGGTAGATGAAAACATGTAAACAAAAATGTCGACAAAAAAACTGGAAGTGAACGAAATAGTACAGTGAAAAAAAGAAAAAAGTCTTTCCAACGGTATTGGGCTCCCTTGAAAATATGCTACTGCTGGTTCTATACAAAAAAAAAAAAAAAAAAAAAAAAAATTATATCCAAAATATTTCATGCTATCGCTGTCCATTGCTAAAAAAGCCGTATCAAGGCGTTCGTTTCATTTCATACTTTGCCTAAAGATCATTTATAGTTCTTTCAAGGTAGTATATACAATAAGTTGGTACATAATAATTCCTTGTAAATAAATCATTTAATAATTTTCATATTTCATATTTGATTAAAAACACCGGGAAGAGTGTATACTCGCATGAGTCTATAGAATAGCGATTATGCATACATTGCCTATAACGTATGCACTATATATTACAAACAAGAAAGAAATCAGTAATAGGGGTCAACAAGTGAAAAAAAAAAAAAAAAAAAAAAAAAAAAAAAAAAAAAAAAACTCCGCATGTGTTATGTGTTTTTTGTTTCTCTTTAAGGTATGATTGACCCTAAAAATATTTTATTTAGAAAAACGTTACAAAATTCTTATAGTTTTCAATAAATATTATAAAAATATTGGCAGTTAATACTTTTTCTTAAAAAATACGCATAAAAGTAAAGACTGAATATGTTCGACTTTTGCATCTTAAGTGTTTGGAAATAAGATTAAACAGTAAAAGCTCACTATAACGATATTGGAAATAACGATAAATCCCTCTATAATGATAAATTTGGTGATCCCGCGGAATTTCCATACAATATAATCTCTCCTCAATATAAAGATACATCCCTCTAAAACGATAATTTTATTGGGTCCCTTAAGTATCGATGTATCGAGGTTTTACTAGTGGATGCCAGAAATCTGTTTATTTCAATACGCATCAGCAAAAATTGGAGACTGCGATGGTAATAGATGCTGGAGCAAATGGATTAAATAAACTTATTTTTTTCCCTGTACCATCTGGGAAGAAAATCCACAATCTCAACACCGCAATCTCCATACCGTCAAAAAAGTCCTCAGGTGGTCAAACATAGTCAATCACACCACGGTCGATTAACTTGGATGAGCTTCTACATGCGTTACAGGTAAGTAAAAACATGCGTAGAAGGACATGCATTGAAAATGGGAACAGGAGGGTGGGAGACATCCACGAGGTGGTCTCGTGACTTTGACAAAAGGAATGCTGTCCCAGGCAGGTTAAAAGAATTTAAAATTTGTTTCCGGGGAATCTGTCTAGTACAATTCCTGACAAGCAAACCCTGACAGTGTTTATATTCATTTCATGAAATGAAATTCCCTGTAAAGTTTCAGGTTTTGCAGATGTACAGTAAAGCAATATTTATTACGTTTCTCATTTACGCGACTTTTATATTTATACGTTGTTTTCGTAAATTCATTCGTACTCATTTTAATGCAAAAATTATTCCTTTATAAAACGCAAATTCCCATTATATGTCATTTTTCACACCCCTAACCTTTGACATTTTTCTGTCTTTGTCATTATTTTCCTAGGGAAAAACATTTCCCATATACCACGTGTGATAAAGGTACATCCATCCTTACATCCTTTAACCCTTTGAGGCGCAACCCTTTCCCAATGCTGAAAAAAGGGCAGCCGTTGCCATCGCTCGACCTAACTACCAGCAAGATGGCGGACGATCGAAACGTTCATCGCATGCCACAGATCTAGAGACCCTTTTTTGACGACAGCTGGCTGTGCCCGCGCACAGCGCGAGCTAATCTCTAATACTTATTACAATATTTTACATCAAGAAAAGTCCATTTTATCGTTTCAATTTTAGAATTTCAATTATATTTCTAAAATGTTTCAGAGAAATTCTAAAAAATACAGCCACCAATCGTTTCTATTACAAACCATTCGTTTTTCAGGGTTTTCTCCTGTCCCTGTTTCGACTTACGCTCTTCATGTTAAACAGTCTTGATTATTGTATTTTTAACATGCACTAACCATGGTTTTTTGAAGAATCGATTGTAATCGTAATCCATATAAATTCTTGTAATCGACTGCAGACGGCTGTGTAATCGATCGAAGTCTGGATATTATAACTAGTGCAATTGGCGGATCCAGAGGGGGGCACAGGGGCACACACCCCCCCCCCCCCCACAGACGAATTAAGTTTAGACTTAAAAAGTTTGACTTATTTTGAAGATTCAAATGAACGAATAAATTTTGTGCCCCTACCAGAATTTTTTTTCTGGATCTGGGGCAAGTGCTTCCAACTCCTCCCCCCCCCCCCCGAAAAAAAAAAGTAAACAAGTGTACACTATTGGAGATTGATAGATTTTGTAAATTCAAATGAATGTATAAGAAGGAAACGGGAACAAAAAGTGCCTCTTCTGGATTGTCTTCTGGATCCGCCAATGACTGGTCCCTAGAGTCAAGGCCCTTGCGTCATTATGATATGTCAGTACTGAAGATTCAGAACATAATGCTGCACGAAGAACGCAAAAAATCCTGAAAAAGTCGATTACGCTAAGAAAATATATTACATACACATATAACATACATTTTTTCTTCAAAGTTGATGAGTCCGCGGAGTCTAAAACTTTAAATTCCTACTTTGGGAAAAAAAAAAGGGGGGGGGATTTCACTTAACCCTTTGAGGCGCAGTGTTCCCGATCTGGGAACACTCAACTCTGACGTTTTGACTGTTGACAGTCACGAAGAATAGATTTGATTTCTATAAAAATAGTTGCGGGTGGCAGAGATCCACGAGAATGCACACTATTGGAGATTTTTAGCCCGTCATTATTGATAACGCACGTCGTCACGTTATTTTTTGACTTTTTAGCATGTCATTTCCCGTAAAAAAAATTGTCACGATTATTTTTAACAGCACTGACATCTGCTGAAAAATGGAACCGCTGGATAGATTGCCCAATGCTGAAAAAAAGGGCAGCCGTTGCCATCGCTCGATTTAACTACCAGCAAGATGGCGGACGATCGAAACATTCATCGCGGCCACAGATCTAGAGACCCTTTTATGACGCAGCTGGATAGGGAAAAAAGAAGAAACTTGTCCCTTTTGACCAGTTTAGGTTCGATACTTTCTACACATATTCACATATTTTTATCAGTTGACCCTTTAACGCGCAGTGTTCCCGCTCTGGGAACACCAAACTCTGACGTTTTGACTGTTGCCAGTCACGAAGAATAGATTTGATTTCTATGAAAAAAGTCGCGGGTGACATAGCTCCACGAGAATCCTTTACTTTTTAGCACGTCATTTCCCGTAAAAAAATTATCACGATTATTTTTAACAGCACCGCCATCTGCTGAAAAATGGAAGAATGCGAGAACAGCTTTGACGACAGCTGGCTGTGCGCGGGCACAGCCAGCTGCGTCAAAAAAGTGTCCCTAGATCTGTAGCACGCGATGAACGTTTCGATCGTTCGCCATCTTGCTGGTAGTAAAGTCGAGCGATGGCAACGGCTGCCCTTTTTTTCAGCATTGGGAAAAGGTAGCGCCTCAAAGGGTTAATGAGTTCCTCTCTTCTAAAGGAACTTTAAAATGCCAGACATCTTATCTTATTCTGCCATTTAGATGATAAAAGAATTAGCCTTTTCCTTCAAGTAAAATGAGGAAGAACTATCGCTTTCTGGATATATTTTGCGTCATGCAATGTAATTTCCATACATAGTTGCAAACCAATCACAATAACTGCATATCACGCTAAGAAATTCGCCGTTATTTGAGACGTACATTTGTAGATTTTGTGTCGACTCTTCAATAAAATGGCAGTGAACGCTAAAAATTAAATAAATAAAAATATGTTCGCATGAAATTTTAAATTCTTTCATTTCTACTTACGACTTGGAGAATATTGTTTAATCATACATACAGGGTGTCCGAAAAAGGTGATAACACGCTTTAATTCTTTATCTATTAGAAATAAAGGGCCAATGTCGGTTGAAAAAATGTTAAAAATAAGGTAGGAAAGAAACACTATGTTAAGAAAAAATTTCTATCGTTAATTTTCAAAAAGTGACACTTTTTAAGTCTGTATAAGATCCCCGTACAAAAAAAAAAAAAAAAAAAAAAAAATACAATTAGTAAAATGTGCCCCCATACACTAATGAGATGCAGTACAAATCTTCAGACTTTCATTGTAAAACATCTGAGAGATTAAATAAAGATGGTCAGGCGCTGATTTCGAATATAAGCGTTTATTGCAAGAGTGTAAATCATTGTTTTCTTTCATCATTTTTGTGCGATCACTCGACCTGATTTTTTTTTCCCTTCGAGAGAAATTGAAAAGTGGTTTAAGACAACATATATAGTTATCTTCATATCTCTGACAATTGTTAAAATATAATTCCGGAATTTTGCGACTTCCAATTCTCAGTAGAAGTTCGCCGATACAAGGCATGCGATGAAAATCTTTACGGAATTGTATTAACCTTTCTTTTTTTTTTTTTTTTTTTTTTTAAATGAACAGTAACTTTTATATTATAATCTAGCAAAGGGTGTTATGTATGTGTAAGTCTACCTCTCTTAAAAAAAGAAAAAATATATGAGGTGTTGCAGAAAGTGGTTAGTTATATAATTTGTAATGTCTAGCAAATCAGGAAAAAAAAAAAAAAAAAAAAAAACCTTATATTAGGTCGGAAATTCTAAAGATAAAGGAAAGAAAATCGTTTGCGGCACATTTTACAAATGGGAATTTTTTGTACGGGGTTCGTGTACAAATTTAAAAAGTGTAATTTTTTTTTAAATCAAAGAGAGGAATTTTTTTTCCTATCGTAATGTCCTGTCTGACCTTATTTTGAGCAATTTTTCAAGTGACATTGCTCACTTTTCTCTAATAGATTTAGAATTAAAGCGTGTTTTTGGGACACTGTATAAAGAGTGCATGCACAAATTTGCTATATTATAACATTACGAAAAAAGTCAGCCTATATTTACCTTCATATTTTTGACACATTTTAGGATATAATTCTCAAATTTTGTACATCGCCTGATAATAGTATAAGGGGCAAATTTTACTAATTGGGATCTTTTTTACGGGTTTCGCATACAAATTTAAAAAGTGTAACTTTTTGGGAATGTTGCTGTTGTGGGATTACGACCAATTAGCTACACGTGGACTCTAGGCCCACAAGGCCTTGCTACTATTTTGGCAGCTAAAATAAAGAAAACGGCTACTAAACTGGCAACTTTTTGCGTCGATGAGGCTACTAATGATACTATATTTGCCTCCTGACATTACAGATCTTCTGACCCTGCTGATGAAAGCAATCATTAAGTAGAGATTTGCGTATTTTTTAATGTCTGGGTCACGAGGGGCATCTGGCTACAGAAGGGGTGCCTTGGCCGGAGGACTTTTTAAGAGGTTCTAACGCGTAATCACGTGATATCAGGAGAAAATGGAGCAAAACTCCAGACCTTTAACCATTGGAGGCGCAACCCTTTCTATGCTGTTCTATACAGGGTGTCCCCAAGAAGGTGGAAGTAGGCTTTAATTCTTTATCTTAGAAATAAATTATATTACAGATAAATGGACAAATGTTCAAAAAAATGTCGGAAATAAGACTCCGTTAAGAAAAAAATTCCTCTCGCACATTTTCAGAAAGGTGTACTTTTTAAATTTGTATGCGAGCCCCCGTATGAAAAAATTCCCGTTTAGTAAAATTTGCCCCATACGCTAATAAGGAGATGTACAAATTTTGAGAATTATATTTTTAAAAGTGTCAGAGATAGAGGATAAATATGACGCTGACTCAAACCACTTTTCCATGGCTCTCGAAGGGCAAAAATCAAATCGAATGATCGGGTTCCAGGGGTCGTACAGAAATTACGCAAGAAAAACCTTTTTTCCCCCAATCCACCAATAAACGTTTACATTCGTTTACAAACGTTTACACACGTACAGTCCCCGATCCTCTTTCTTTAAAGATGTCTCTGGCACACTTTATGACGAAAGGCTCAAAATTTATACATCACCTCATGAGTGTATGGGACACATTTGACTAACTGGGAATTTTTTCGTACATGGTCGTGTACAAATTTCGAAAGTGTGACTTTTTTGAAAATGAACGAGAGGAAATTTTTCTTAACCCTTTGAGGCGCAACCCATTTCCAATGCTGGGAAAAGGGCCGCCTTTGCCATCACTCGACTTAACTACCAGCAAGAGGGCGGACGATCGAAACGTTCATCGCGTGCCACAGATCTAGAGACCCTTTTTTGACGACAGCTGGCAGTCGAGCGATGGCAACGGCTGCCCTTTTTTCAGCATTGGGCAATCTATCCAGCTGTTCTCGCATTCTTCCATTTTTCAGCAGATGTCAGTGCTGTTAAAAATAATCGAGACCATTTTTTTTACAGGAAGTGACGTGCTAAAAAGTAAAAGATTTTCGTGGAGCTATGTCACCCGCAACTATTTTTATAGAAATTAAATCCATTCTTCGTGACTGGCAACAGTCAAAACGTCATAGTTGGGTGTTCCCAGAGCGGGAACACTTGCGTTAAAGGGTTAACGGAGTCTTATTTCCGGTCTTATTTTCAACATTTTTCAATATTAATATACTTAGCCCACTTATCTCTAAAAGATAAAGAATTAAAGCCCGTTCCCACCTTTTCGGACACACTGTATAGTGCAGTGGTTCCCAACCTTTTTTCAATCGCGACCCCTTTTAGATTTTTCAAAACTTTCGCGACCCCTCCCCCCATCTGCCATGTTTGACCAATAAAAAAAAAAAATTAATAATGAAAAAATACAACTTGAGATTTAAAATTGACATCTTTTTAGTACGTACTGATTTTTAATAGGATGATTGAGGCTGAATTTGACTGACAAGTTTGGCTATTCTTGGCTGAATATTGGTCAAAGTTATTTCTATTACAATTTCACGCCTCTTACCCGATCATCCATTGGCAATGTCACCGCATGTCATCTTGGACATCTAATTTATTACTGGCTTTTGTCTTCTTCTGCAAAAGAGTTGAAAATTCAACTTCACGCAGATAAGTGTGTATGCAAATGGCGTTAACATTTGACACGAAAAATTATTGGATATGAGCAACGCACAGCACACCAAAATTGAGTTAACGGTTTTTCTTGGTATAAAGCACTTGAGGAGGAGTCATTTTGCAAATTCAAAAATTCACCCTGCACTTCATCAGAAGGATCGGCGACATCTAAAGATGTGTGAAATGGATTTCGCACGATTCATATTGAAGGGCTTTAAGGTGGCTATTAATTACCCCCTTTAAATTAATTGCTATTCCTATTTCTGATTCTTCCGTCTTAATGCATGGGTTCTCAAGCTTTAGTTAACACTCCTAGATTCACCGACGTCAGTTTTTGTAGCTTTGATACAAAAGTCCTGACGAGAATAAGGATTTTTTCTTTCCAAAGGATAAGGGAGAAATGGTGTCTCATGGCAAAGAAACGTGAAAATAGTTAACTATTAATTTCCTACAAAAGCGGTCTGCGGCGACCCCCGAAAAAAGGCATAGCGACCCACTTGGGGGTCACGACCTCCCGGTTGGGAACCACTGGTATAGTGTTTTTCTGTACTGTTCTACACATGTGCAAGCGGAAGAAGTATTCAACACATAATACGTAAAATTACTATAACTGGTTCAATATGCATACCTTTCAAGTTCGTTTCAGTTTCATCAGTTACTCGTCTGCTCACGCTTTCTCTTTCTCTTTCTGCGTCTTCTTTTCTGTTAAAGAAATTTCGAATTTTTTCCATTATTTTGTCAAAATGGCACCTTTCTTCAACTGGTCCCGCGCAAAAACGTGTCATTAGGTGCTATGCTACTTAATCATTGAGATGTCGGGTCCAGTTCCCCCCTAGAATTTCTTCCATACACATGGGGATTTTCAGGAAGTACACAATGGCTTTGGGATGCTTTTTCGAGGGGAGGGGGTGGTGTGTTATCTACCCGAAGCAAATAAACTCGTCTTCTCTGCTGCTGCTTCTGCAAGAGGGAAGTGAGTGTCCAGTCCATTTTCTGTGGGGTATCTGTTTAGGGGATGGGTGGCCGGTCAGAAAGTAGTTAGATTTTGGGAGTATGAAAAGGCCACGGCTCTTATAAAACTAGTTTAAAAAAAGTTTAATACATAAATACGAATAATATTTGCATAGCTACACTATACACTGTAATAAACAATAAACACGGGGCCCAATTAACCTCTGAAATGAGGGGAAGCTCAGTCTCATTTCGAGCCCCCCCCCCCCTTACAGTAGAGTTTTAATGATTTTATTAGTAGAAAATATATTAGCATTCGTTAAAATAAAACGTCATTGATTTAATTAGTTCTAATGGTTTCCTTTGATAAAAATGTTTTATTCATTAATCTTCATAATAATTTATTTCACTGTAACCATATTTTACCGTGTTTTTTAAATTACTTTAAAATGCAGACTAAAAATATTACCTTACTGGAATATTAAACTAAACAATTTATTTAGTAGTATTTTTAATTAGGCTTGGCTTTATTCACAAATTCTCTCTTTGTTTTTAAGACATCATAAAAATCACAACATGAAGGTTCAGAATTAATTTTGACATTTAGATGTTTAGCATTACTTATTGAAAGTCTACCCCTTTCTGGCGACCCAATGTTCCCCACAATAGAAAAAACTCTCTGAACTAGAGCAGATGCCCAGGCAAAGACATCACAAACTGAACCAATTTAGAAATGTTGCGAAATAAATAAATAAAAAGTATCAGACTTCTGAAAAATCTTAGAAGTAATTTTCCACTTATCTTCATTAAAAATCTTTACAATAACTTAAAAGTTCATTTAAAAACAAAGTTTGAATATTTTTATCGCAATTCTTCAGTTATTTTTGCCCCCCCCCCCACTTAAAATTCTGAGGGTAAGCTCAAGCTTCCAGAGCCTTTTTAATAATCAGGCCCTGAAAAAACCTGTCCCTGTTACGAGACTTTCCGAAAAATTCTTAAAAATCGAAAGTTTTGCAAATAAATTTTGCTGTGCAATTTCATAATTAAGATTTTTTTCTTTTTTTAATAGTATTTCATTGAGTAGTGCATGATTCCGAAAACCATCTTCTATTTTTCCTAGTCCCAGACGCAATTAGTTTATTTTAATTTAACGTTACATTACTTTAATTTGCCTGAAACTATGAAGCAGGATTAGCATCTTCGAACTACAACCTTAGAATCACACATTGCATAATTTTTTAGCCCCTTTCGGCAAGGTTTAATAATAAAAAATTGTGCATAAAACATATTTTTAAAAACTAATTTCATTTTATAATTCTTACACATTGTTAATTAAAATTATACAGGGTGTCTCGAAAAGATGGTACACGCTCTGACTCTTTATCTATTAGAAATAAGTGAGCAGTGTAAGATGAAAATGTTTAAAATAAAGTCGGTAAAATATACTACGTCAAAAGAAATTACTTTCGTTGATTTTTCAAAAAGAGATTAGTTGACCCCGCGGGATTAATATTCCGTTCACTTGAAAATTGATTTCGATAAAGAAAAGTAGGGAAAAGTAAGATTGTAAGCTCTTGTGAAGTTTAACTGTAATAATAATACTTTATCTTATTTGATAATTCATATAATACCTTAATAAATATGAAAATAGCCATGATATTCATAATAATACACTGTTATTTCTTACTTGATAAAAAAGAAGAAAGTAAAAAAGACAACGTAAAGAGACACTCGCCTTCCTAGTCTTCATCTAATTTTGATGGAGAATGCAAAAGCGCTTAACAAAAGATTTTTTTTCTTTGTATGAAACCCTGAAGGAGACATACATTTTTTTAGTGGTTAACTGAAATTCAACTTTTAAAGATATCATTAGTTGGTTGTTAATGGAGGTTACATAGGTAATCATGGAGGATAATACATATGGTTGTTAATGGAGGGGGTAGGACAAGTCAAAAGTTCTGTCCCAGAAAGATACAATATTGAGTGTTGAAGCACTTCTGCGTTATACCAGTACGTAAATCATAACAATGTGGGAGCTAGGGGGGACTAAGGCCCCTACCTGCCAATAGGTTAGAGCGCCCGAGATCACTGGCTCTTATTATTCATCTTATGCAAAAATTTTTGGCCAATGGATGATCGGAAAAGAGGCGTGAAATTGTAATAAAAATAACTTCTTTCCCAGTTTCAATCCCGCGGGATTACGGTCTTAATCCCGCGGGACTAATCGCGCAAATATTCGTGCGGGATCCACCAGGATCCCGTTCCCGCGGGATCGGGATTGCAGTCCCTAATACGTACGTATTCACACATACATAAAGCATACAATAGTTTTCTGTGTATATATTTATCATATATGTTAACATTTTTTTGTTTTTGCAATTTAAAGAGCGCTCACATCACCGAATATGTCGTTTAGAACTACATACATCCCTCCTGAAATTCCCCGCCACAATTCGGATCCTCATCAGAAGACGAGGAGACTTCTGAATATTTGTACCCCTCAGAAACGGCTAGCGACCGCCGAATGTACTTTCGGAACCACGGATTTAACATGCATGCACACCGCATGTAGACATGGATCTGTCACACACCTAATTTACACATTTCTAGTGCCGACAGTAGCGTCATTTCGCGATTTTGAAGCCCCCTTTCGCTGGGGCTCCTGGGCAGCTCTCC